>CAWUFW010024179.1:0-64490 GCA_963921515.1 Calotriton arnoldi
CTGGCAGAGCCCACTTAAAGTGCAGCCATCTTGCAGCCGGCTAAGCCAAGCCCTGTCCCTGGCATGTTACCTCAACCTCATGCCTTTCCAGAGACACTCCAACGTAGGTCATGGAGACATCTTGCATTGTCATCCACTACGTAGGATCTATTTCGGGTCCTAGAAGTGGAACTGTAATTCCCTTGCCCCCCCCACTTTGTGCCAATTGCATCTGGGCGATCATATACTTCTCTTTAAGCCCCTTTTGCTTTGCTTTCAGCATGTCACTATAATATTTTGTATACGGCAAGATCTCGCCAACAGGTTTTCTCTGCCAGCAGAGGACACCTTCAATGATCTCAGGTCTCAGTCCCTGTACAAAGGAGGTAAGAAACCCTCCCATATTATGCCATGTGCTCCCTGTACACCTGCATGAACCTCTCGGAGTAGGCATGCACTGACTCTTTTGGCTCTTGAGAGGTTTGGCAGATTTTTGTGCCATTCATCTGCTATTGGGGGATATTTGTCTTCAGATGTTTTATAACTTTGTCATATTTGGCTTTGACTATGGACAAAGGGGCATTTGTCCCTACCACCTGAGGAGGTTCTTGTGCCGGCCAGTCAACTGCCTTCTTACATTCTGCCTACAGATCAATTGGGACTGCCACCTCAAACAATATATCCAAATCTTACCACAGGACCTCGGAAATGGTCACAATTTGTTCCATCTGTGTATACCACTTATTGGGATTCCCTCTGAGTTTGGGAAGGGAGTTGGTAAAGTGGAAATGGTCTGATCATGGCCATGGGATGTGTACGTATGCTCCTCCCTGTACTTCTCGCAAAGGATACTTCTTTACAGTTCCCTATGCAGCTCCTTGCCCATCGTCTTTGACTCTCTTTCTTATGCTTCACCTTGACCTTCTCCTTCCTAGATCACAGCTCTCTGAATTGTTCAGTCTCAATACATTCCCTAATGTTCTTGATCAGTTCCCTTACATGAGTCCTTAACCCTCTCAACTTCAAAAGCCTCAACTCCTTCTCACCCATTGTCATCCTAGCATTCTTCCGTAATTTCTTTTGCTGTGTTATGCCAATTCTGCATTCATCAGCCATCTTTTCCATCCTCGCATGTGCCTCTCTCGCCACCCTTGCTGCTTCTTTGCTCATATAGAGCAACTTGTCTCACTGTAATGCCCTAAAAAGTCCATTCCCACATTTCCCTTTACATTTTCTTCAAATTCTGTTTCCATTTGGGGTATTTTAAGTTGCTGTGGGGTTTGCCCTGCAGTTAGTGAGTTAACTGGTCAGGCTGTAAGAGTTGTCTGGCCTTCTATTCTACTGCTGGGCAAACTCTCTTCTAGCAGAGAACCTAATGCCATTATTTCAGGCCTTGGTGCAGACTTCTGAGGTATACATGGGATAGGTTGATTCGGCAGAGCACTGACAAGTGTCAACCGGAGAAGCAATTTCTGTGCTTGGTAAATCCAGTTTACTTATTGCTGCGGGTATGGGAACATGAACAAGAGGAACAAGAGATGAAACAGTAGTTTCTGTATAACTCTGGCTGCATGAGCTTCTATAGGGGACTCTACAACAGTCCCAGTCTCGGTTACTGCCAGGGCTGTGGCACTCAGTGCATCAGCTGCCGCATTGTATGGAGGAGGTCTTATGCTGCGGAGCTCACCTATGAAAGCATCTTCCTCCTCACTCTCTGTTTTGGTCTCCCTTTTTGGTTTCTTCTTTTCCTTCTCTTCGTTTTCTATTAGGGGATATGACCCAATGGTCTCTATGACTGCCATCCTCCACTTTCTCTTCCTCTCCTCATCCTGCACACTTCTCTATCCATGACCACTACTGCAGATTTTTTATTAAAATGTCTTTCTTTTCTTTTTGCTTGCCATTTGCTCCCAAAGATTTAAGGCTTCAAATTGAGTGGGCTTAAACTGAGGTTTTAAGTCATACATTCTCCTCTTCAAACTCTCTGTTCAAGGGATATAGAAGGTCCTGCTCAATGGGAACCATAACTCCCCATCTTTTGATGTGTATTCGTTCCCTTGGCTAAACCACATGCACATGTGTAACACTTTCTTGGCTGCCATCTCCCTGGCTGAGGTACCTTTGGGGGGTGGAAACTTTTCCTCCTTATTTACGTCCTTCTCCTTTTTCAACAAGGGATTTCCCATTCTGACAAGTTTTCAGTCACTCTTTAGTCCAGGGATCTCCAACCTTTTTTGGAATGAGAGCTACTTCTGATCAGTGAAAATCGTTGTGAGCTTCTGAAGGCCATGTAACTTGAGCATTGTTACCAGATACCCCTAGCCCAGCTTTATTGACTTTAAACCTAATGTCCATGGAGCCTGATACTATGTTTTGAACAAAATACTGTGACTACGGGTACTATTATAGGGCTGCCACATGCGTCAGTGAGTGCATGGCCTGTGGGGATGTATGAACATGTGTGTGAATGAATAGGATATATCTGTATGGGTGACTGAGAGCCTGTGTTGTATGTACTTGTGGCACAGGACGTACCTTTCACCATAGGTGACACCGTTACATGTACAACACAAACATACAACCAATTTTTTTTAAATGGGAGAAATTTATAGTGGAGACAAATTTTGTACAAACATGTTCCTAATAAGGATTTTTTTGCCCTTGATGGATGATTTTTCCGCACTTTAAATTTCTTCCCATTTAAAAACAAATGGCTTTATTTTTCAGTTATAAATATGGCAGCTTGTCTACCAGCCACTGGGAGCAAGATGCCTGCTGTGTGTAAATGAGACACTTTGAAATGGGAGAAAACTCAACTGAAGAGTTAACTTTATGCTTCTATGCATTACATAAAACTCATCATTTTAATTTTCTCCCATGTCAAAGTGTCTTTACAAGCAGCAGGTATATTACTCCTAGTGGCATGTAGACATGGTGCCATATTTATAACAGGAAAATATGGTCATTAAATGTGAGAAATTTAAAGTAAAGAAACATGCTTCATAAAATATTAGGACTTAATTGGCTTAATTTAAAGAAGAGAAAAACTTTAAGACAATGTTTCATAGAAACATTTCTCTTCACTTTAAATTTCTTCCATTTAAATGAAAATGACTGTATTTTTCAGTTATAAATTAGGCTCTGTGTCTACCAGCCACTGGGAGCAAGATGCCAGCTGTTTGTAAATGTGACACTTTGAAAAGGCAGAGAAATAAAATGAAAAGTCAACTCTTCATTTTAATTGTCTCTCATTTAAAAGCATTCAGAAATGACATTTTCTTCTCATGCTCCAAAACTGAGTTGAGAATAACCCTGGGCAAAGCACTACGCTACGCTCGCGTAGTTTGCGAAGTTTGCGCTACTTCGCACAACGCGAATTGCACGTAGCACAGTGCAAACACGCGTAGCGTAGTGCAGCGGTCAATTTTTGCTTGCTCGCGGTCCTCAACGTCAAGTTGGCGACCGCGAGCAAGCAAAATGACATCCCGGCGAGTCTTTTTCCTCGTTCGCGATCAGCAACATCAAGTTGCCGATCGCGAGCGTGGAAAATAAACCTCCCGGCGAGATTCTCAACGCGGGGAGGTCAGGTTTCTCATTGCGAGTGGTCGCGTATGCTCGCGACCGCTCGCGATGAGAAACTACCAGTCCGCGTTGAGAAAGCTGCCGCTCGAGTAAAAATCTACTCGAGCGGCAGTAAAAGACAGCTCGCACTGTGCAAGATGCCGTTTTCAATGATTGCACAGTGCGGACAAGCATCCGGCACTGTGCAATCATTGCGAACAGTGCACTACGCAGTTCGCGTAGTGCTACGCGTAGCTCGCGTAGTGCGAACTGCACTTTGCGTAGCTTCGCGTAGCGCTACTTCGCGAACTACGCCCAGGCTTAGTTGAGAATTACTTTTATTTAAGAGTTAAATACATCAGTGCTTCACTTCTGAACCTCTGTGACCAACATGGGTCATAAATCAGAGTGCAGCACTACTCATTATAAAGCTCTGCTATCTGGATCCTGGTAACAATGTAAAATAAACATAGCCTTTCCTTAACATTAGAAGTAAAATGCAACACGTATTTATTGCAGTTCTTAGTTAAAAATTAACTCAAGGCTGGGCGCTATACTGAAGGTTTCTGCAAGCTGCCAGTAGCTCATGATCAACTAGTTGAAGACACCTGCTCTATTCCAATCACTCACTCCACAATAAGTGGTTCACGGTCTGTACACCAATACTGGTGCATGTCTGCCAAAGGTCACCCTATCAAAGCATGGTTATGGCGTCCACAGATGAATCCTTGCAAGGCACCTTGATGACGCAACACCCGAATACTGACAGAATTTCCTGAACCACTCTCCACAAACTTTCTCCTTTGTCTGCTTTGACTAAACAGAAATCTCTTCAACAACAAGAATACTGCCTGCTTCCATCCAACAGTGGACCCTCGACCTACAAGTCACTGTACTTTGTGCGTTTACTCCTCTGCACTAAGGAGCAAACCACCATCGAGTTCAATTAGTACAACCGTGCAGAAAAGATTACGCCCCTCTCATGGTGTATCTGATAGCGCCCCACAGGATCACCTCGTCTTAGCAGGCAAGTTCAACAGTTTAATACTCTAACTTGAGATACCTCTCTTTAGCTCCATACCATATGTATAACAGCTCATACATTTATCAATTTAAAATTCAAGGCTCAAAGCCACATAATAATTGCTCTCAAAATCAGTCCACTGCATTCCGCCACACTATGCCTACTACAGCTCCTAACAGGCACTAGTCCACAACTTGCTCATTTTTCACATACAGCCAAATGCCTATTGGTACTCACATCGTTCCTCTTCAGCCCACTCGTCTCCCAGAACCAGGATTGGGTTGGGACTGGGTCAATTTAAAGTACAGGGGAAACTGTCTGGACCATGAAGGTGCAGTAGTCAGTTCTACACCAAATTTGTTTACTGGTCAGATTCATTCTGGACCATCACCTTTTCTAAAAGATCAGTCGGCGCGCTAACTCGTCTCAAATGATCATACCAAAAGCATGCCAATGGCTAGGACCGGGAGTGATGTAGTTCCGATCCAGACTTTGATGCTCCCTGATTGGAACATCACTAATATATTTGCAATCAAGTTCAATAATCAATACTGAGACATTTGTCAAGAATGACAGACACTGGATTGATGTATGACATTACATATGTATATATGTGTGTATATATACAAACAGTCCTCATAATAACTTCAATCACGAAGCAGGCACGGACCCATCAAGGTGCAATACAATATTTTCTTATTTTCTTATTGTTCTTTGTGCAAGTGCATGTCCATTACACGTTTCGGCCGTGCTCATATATAAGTCAGGTTACAGGGAGATTATAGATAGGCTCTGACTTCACTTGTACAAAATCAGTGAAATTCAGCAGTTATAGTTAGCTGAGCTAACTATAACTCACGCCACCGCAATGCACTGCTTATGACCTCACATATTACATCACTCATGACATGGTCAGTGACATCACTGATAACATCTCAAATGACATCACTGATGACATTATCCAGTGACTGTAAGTGTTTTTAAAATGTTTATGAGTGTTAAATATATATACCAAGGTGTATTGGTGTATGAGTGCCTGTATGGATGATTCAGTGCCTGTATGGATGGTTCAGTGGGTGCGGGACTGATGAGTGATTAGGTGTCTCAGTGAATGTATGGGTGAGTTACTGGGTGTGTTAATATTTATTTCAGTCTGTCAGTTGGTGTCTCAGTGACTGTATGAGTGGCTGTAAGGGTGAATGATTGGTTGTCTGAGTATCTGAGTACCTGTATGGGTGTTTGAGTGTGTGGGTGGGTGAGAGTGTGTGTGACTGCCTGTATGGATAAGTGAGTGGGTGAGTCAGTGGCAGTATGGGTTAGTGAGTGTATGTGTTATGGCTGTATGGGTGAGTGAGTGTGTGTATGGCTGTGTGGGTGAGTGGATGTGTCAGTTGTATATGGGTGAGTAGCTGGGTATGTGAATAGCAGTATAGGTGAGTGATGGGGTATATGAGTGAGTGAGCGAATGTGAGAGTGGCTGTATGGGTGAGTGTTTGCTTGTGTCAGTGACTGTATAGGTGAGTGAGTATGTGTTAGTATCTGTATGAGTTAGTCGGTATGTGTGTAAGTGTATGGGTGAGTAAGTGGCTGTGTGATTGAATGTATGGGTGAGTGAATAGGTATGTGAGTAGCTCTATGGGTGACTGACTCCATGTGTGAGTAGCTTTATGGGTATATGAGTGGATATGTCAGTGGCTGTATTAGTGAGTGAGTGGGTGTATGAGTGGCTGTAGATGAGTGAGTGGATGTGTGTATAGATCTAGCGTGTAAGTACTGGTATGGGTCTGTGAATGGGTTTGTGAATGGTTGTGTGGGAGTGGGTGTATGAAATGTTCTATGGGGTGTGAGTGGGTGTGTTAGTGATTTTGTGGATGATGCCATCAGTGATGTCATCAGTGATGTCATTTGAGATGTCATCAGTGATGTCACTGACCATGTCATGAGTGATGTAATATGTGAGGTCATAAGCAGTGCATTGCGGGGGCTTGTGTTATAGTTAGCTCAGCTAACTATAACTGCTGAATTTCACTGGTTTTGTACAAGTGAAACCTGAGCCTAACTATAACGTCCCTGTTACTTTTGGTTTTTTCAATTAATTTCTAAAGTTTTTTTATTCCATTTCCTAACTATAACGTCCCTGCAACCTTTGGTTCAGTGAATTTCTATGGTTTTCTAAGTAGTAATGGCATTTGCAGAGTGGTAGAGAAAGGGGGCAGGCCACGAAGACCTCTCAGCAATCCTACAGTGTGGGACTTACTGAAGGTAACAGGAAGGGTAGTTGGCCCACAAGGACATCCTTGGGGGCCAATAACTCCTCCTGTTACCTCCAGTAATTCCCACACAATGCGATTGCTTAGAGGTCTTTGGAGGACATGCCCCCTCTCTCCATCACTCTGCAAACGTGCCTCCTGGTGCACTGATGGTTGAGGGAAGAAGTCTTCTTGGCTCCAGAGAGTCCTTGGGGGCCAATAAGCCCTCCTGTTACCTCAAGTAGGGCCCACACAGCGGGATTGCTGGGAAGTCTTCGGAGGCCACACCCCTTTTATCCACCACTCTGAAAACGCGCCTTCTGGTGCACTACTGGTTGGCGGATGAAGTCCACTTTACTCCTCAGGGTACTTGGGAGCCAACTACCCCTCCTGTTATCTCCAGTAAGTCCCATACAGCTGGATTTCTAAGAAGTTGTTGGAGGCCACACCCCTTTTCTCCACCACTCTGCAAACGTACCTCCTGGCGCACTATTGGTTGGGGTAATAGTCCACTTTAGTCCTGAGGCCCTCAGGCGGCAAGGGGATGTCATCCCCCCACCAGCAGTGCCTTGAGAAGCCTATTGCAGAGTGGTAGAGAAAGGGGGCATAGCCTCCGACCACCTCTCAGCAATCCCACTGTGTGGCACTTACTGGAGGTAACAGGAGGTCCTGTTGGCCCCTAAGTACCCTCAGCAGCCAAGGGGACTTCATCCCCCAACCAGCAGTGTGCCAAGAGGCATGATTGCAGAGTAGTGCAGAAAGGGAGCGGGGCCTCCGGCGTCGTGCAACTAGCATTTTCTTTTTTTTTTTTTTTTTTTAATTAATGGAAGTGGGGCCACATGACCCCCCTTCCCTGGGCCGATTTTGGCCCTGGGAACCCCATCCCTCGGGCCTGCCTTTTATTTTATTTTATATAACAAGTGAGGGGGGCTGTGCGGCACCCTCCTGGGCCAATTTTGGCCCTGCGGATCCCATCCCCTGGGGCCTGCCCACAATACTGGGTGCCCTGGTCCTATCCAGGGCACCTAGGCATTTTCGTTGGGGATCACGAGGGGAGCCTGAAGGCCACCGTGGTCCCAGCCGGCCACCCGCATCCTGCGGGAGCCAGCAATGCTTTTGGACAGAGGGAGCTGCTGAATATGCAGCTAACTCTGTCCAAAAGCAATTCTGCTCTGCTTCGTGCAAGCGAGAGCATTTTATATGCTCTCGCTTGCATGAAGCAGCGCAGAGTTTGCTATGGCTTGGTGGTACCCAGGGCTGGGGCATCCAAGAGGCCCCCCCAATTATACTTACAGAAGCCCCAGGGAAGTGCTGGTCCCCGGGGCAATATTCAGCCCCAGGAAGGGGGGGGCCTGTGCGACCCACTCCATTATTAAAAAAATGCCCCCGGGATCTGGGCTGATAATGAACGAATCGTGGAAGCCCATTCTTCATTTTTATTTTTGGCCGGATCCACGAATCCAGCTGAAATTTTTAAAAAATGCTTTTTGCCCCCCCAGGAGGCCAAGGGGTCAGGGTGTTTCTACCCTACCCCCTGTTCCTTTTTTTAAACTTTTTTTGTGGGACTCGATTCAACCAAGTCCCAAGATGTCTGCCAACACTACATGGTTGAAGTGTTGGCAGCCAAACAAATTTCAGTAGCATTTCAGTAGGATTTTGGGCAACCAGATATCTATATTTTTTAAATGTAAATATCTCTGAAATTACTTAACTGATTTACACCAAATCACAAAAGGCACTCTTTCTGGATCAACATCTAGCTTTCGGCCAAATTTGGTGTAATTCTGTTCAGCGGTTCGGGCTGTAGTCATGTTCAAAAAGTGAAAAATCCCAACAGACCTAACATGGGGAAAACGCGTTTTGAGACCCCCATTTTTTCTCGCCCCTGCTTGATGGATCATCTTGAACTTTCAACACAGCAGATGAAAAAAAGGGGACTTTTTTTAAAACTTCATGAAGATTTGTCAAGCGGCGCTAAAGTTATTGGCAAAAGAAAAAACGCTGTAATATATATATATATATATATATATATATATATATATATATATATTCAGATGCACTGTAAAGCAGCCAGAGTTTGCGGGGGTAATTGACCCCAGCACACCGAGATGGAGACAATGTTTTGATGGCAGAAGGCATCCATGCAAGTTACTGTTAACTTATATATGTGTGTGGTAGTGCCCTAGATGTTATGTATGACATTACACTGCTCTGCCCTACACGGAATTGACTCCTTTTGAGGCACCAAGAGGGCAATGTCTCATGATTTTTCTGCAAGGCACAATGCTAAAATAAATATAATTTAAGGAAGGACACATTGATGTTTACTGCACAGAAGAAAAGCATTATGGACATTGTGGTTTTGAAAAGCTAGTGGGACCTGCAACAGTGGTAACAACTTGCCAAAATATAGTAAATGAGTACACTGGTGACTGATTTAGAGTACTCAGGTTTTATAAAGATTACTGTTCCCTTACATTTGAAATATTATCTAAACATTGAAAGTGATCGACTTTTCAGGAATGATTTACTTGTACTTTGAGTCCTTCTTTACTTTTTAAAGACCAATATATATTTAAACAGCAGAGCAACTGATCACCTTATTTTGCATATGATTAAGACCTGCTCTGGTCGAAACGCGTTATGCTACATGGATTCCTGTCTGCAAATAAAACTGTTTGTTACCTGAACTCGGTTGGAGGGCTCGTTTTCGCGCCTTGAAAAGTGCGTGATTCTCTTGTGCAATAATTTGGTTGTGACGTTGCCACTAAGCCCCGACTCGACAGGCTGGGCATCTCTTTCGTCAAAGGTCATTTGGAAATATATATATATATTCACTATCCCACTATTCTTTCTCTCCAGGTCTTTTTAGTGAGTCATAGACGGCACTCCGGAACCAGTTTTTAAAAGGGGTTTATTTCATCAACAGTGCAACAAGGGGACAGTATATATATATTCATGTGTATATATGTATATATATATATTTTTTGGGGGGTGTTAGAACCGGGGTAGCGTGGTGCGGAGCGGGTAGGCTAAACCAGGAGCATTGTGTAAAGCATCTGCGCAGCACACTCACAAGCGACACACCAGGTACACTACAAAAAGAGACTCCACACCAGGTTGCATGAAAATAACTTGTGTATTATAAAACACATATTAGAATGCAATCTCAGGTACAGATAAACTGTGCCAACCAGCACCGGGTAGCAGTTCACAGGGGGACTATTTACAAGGCAGGGCCAATCGGGCCGCTGCCAGAACCATCTCCAGCACAATTAGAATAAAGGGAAGCATCAGTAATAAACGTAAAGCAGCCAGTACCTCCTGGCAAGATCACACACTTAGCCACAGTGCAACTAGCCTTAGGCCTACACATAGAGCATCATCACATTAGCATGAAAACATTAGGGTCAAGCATATAAATGCAATATGCATAATCATAGTAGCATCCTATGGGCCTAAACAACCCCTCCTGTATACCCTTAGGCATAAATCATCATCCTGGGGCATGAACCATCATGACATGACCTTAGGCATGGGACACATTAGCCTGGGGCATAAAACGTTATCAGGCCTGAACCTAGAACATCCCAGCATGATATTAGGCATCACCATTAGGCATAAAAGACACGTTATGCATACATCATGTGCATTAGGCCTCATCAAATACCCTATGCATCAATCAGCCGGGGAACCATTAGGGAAAAGCTGTGCACATTATAAATGTCCCCAACATTGTAGGTTAGCCTGTGGCGCCACTGCGCCGGGAGAGCCCCCTCTCTGGGACTCTGCCCATTGGAAATGCCCCAAAGCGTTGCAACTGCCCACTGTCTGGCGGGGCAGTTGAGTAAAGTGAAGTCAGCCCGGGTCCCAAAACAAGCACTGGCACCACTCCTTACGTTAGAGCCCCCAACAGAATGCTGGCACCGGGGGCAGACACCGGCAATGTGCCCCTACACACCCCCCAACCACGGGATGACTGAGCCCCACTCCGGGACTCACTTCAAGTATGCCCAAAGTTGCAGCGGCCTGCTACTGCGACACTGCTGTGTCCCCCAGCCGAGTACTGGCACCACTGGGCACGTGGGAGCCCAACTCTGGGGCTCCTGAAATTAACAGTGCCCCTCAACGTTGCAGCTGCCCACTGTTATACGGGGCAGCTGTAAAATCAGCGCGGGCACACCGGTGCCCTCAGAGCAACACAGGGGGGAGGCGGGCACCGACAATGTGCCCCGACACCACCCCCCCACCAAGTTAAGATCGATGCCCCACTCACCGGCCTCACTGGAGGAATCGGCTCTTCCCTGTTGCGGCAGCACTTCTTCCTCGGCGGCGGGGCAGGCACCGACAGTGTGCCTCGGGCCCCCTCCACCTTTACCTGCCGACCGCTGCAGGACTTGTGGGGCTCTCTCCACTCACGGGAGCCCCGCCAAACAGATCTGGGCCTCTCTTCACCCGGTCCCCCCTCCTGGGACTGTGGCTTCGCTCCGGAGCCCGCGAGGCTCCTGGACGGCTTCCCTTACTTCCTGCTGCTCGCGGGGAGGGACTTCCCCCAGGCGCTCCCGCCAGCGCCAATCCCAGCGCGGCTCCCCTGACGTCACGATGAAGCCCGCGCAGCGCTCCTGGGCCCTCGGGCTGGCGGCGGTGATCCTCAGCAGTTCCTCCATTCGGCAATGAGGGGTAGGCTCCCTCCCAAGTCAAAGCACACACGCGGGGTGGGCTCCCGCCGCCCCAATATGCATAAAGCGGGGTAGACACCCGCCAGTGATGACAACGCGGGGTAGGCTCCTGCTGCACTCCTAAACAGCAAAAGGGCGGCAATACGTGGGGTGGGCTCCCGCTGATGAATAAAGTCAAACGCGGGGTGGGCTCCCACTGATTTCACGAGCGTAGGGGGGGGAACCCCACACGCCAGGGATTCCCCCGCAACACAGCGCTGCAGGCGTCAGCTCCTCTTCCCCTGGCACTTTGAATATAGCGCTTACGAGGCGCTAGGTCCCACCAGAAGCTTCAGGGACAGAAGATAGCGTACCTCTTCTGGTAATCAAGAAAATAGTCCCACCAGGCGCTAGAGTGCAGGCAGAGCAGCACCGGCACTTTGAATATGGCGCTCACAAGGCGCTAGATGGCTCATATTGCCAGGGTCCCACACAAGAAGGTAGCGCCCACGCTCCTCACCTCCTTGGAGTGCAGGCCAACAACCGATGGTGCTCACGAGGCGCTAGGGCAGGAGAGCAGGCAGGCCAGGCTGGGTAGGATCAGCAGACAGTGGGCACTCATCAGTACAGGACAGCAGCTCCTAGAAGCAGTCATCTCCCATAAAGTGCCACTCCTCCTGACATAGCAGTCGTCACTTCAGCAAAGGCTCTCACTGGCCCTGTGGACAGCAGAGGGGTACAGATGGGCTCAGGGGCCAGCACACAGGCCCTTGCGGAGGTACCTCCTGGCAGAGTGTTCCCTCTCGATCAAGTCCACGCTCAGTCTGTCACATGGAGCCTCAGCTCCTCTATATATGCACTCCTCACCCCACCTACCAGAAAGGGCTAGAACCCTCTAGAAGGCTCCTGGCAGTTCCAGTCCCAACTGTCACTGTGGGGGAGGTGTAGGGCACCCTGTCACTTTGAACACTAGACCGCCAACCCACCGCAGGCAGGCGGCACAAAGCACACAGCAATGGCGTCCATTTTAACAGTGAAGTTACTGCAATGGTGAAAATAAAGGTGCGTACAACATTGCACAGCATTTATCATCCTCCTCTCACACCACACATGGCATATACATTTCCTACCATGGGGGAGATGTCCCCTAAAAAGGGGGGGGTTCCTAATATAAGCCTATGTAAGGCAGAAAGCACATACACTTGGCACTGCTAACCAGCGCTAAAGTGTCCAACGTCCTACAACCACTCATTCCACAGCAGCAAAAAGGCTAGGGGGAAGGCGAAAAAGCTCAGGATGACCCTGCAAGCAGGGCCAAGTCCAATAGGGGGGAACTCCCAGAATCCCCCCACATTTTTATAAATAAACACATTACATTTTTTTAATTGGGGGAAATCATCCCAAACCTCCCTCTATTAATTACCATTACCACCCTACCCACCCCTAAATGCTAAAAAATACTTTTACTATCATATGCCCCTACCCAACCCAGAGCCCTGCAAAAACCCTAATCATCCAAAACTCTTACCCACCCTTAAACACACGCTTACTGCCCTATACCCTTACCCACCCCTAAACCCTAAAAACACCCTTACCACCCTATACCCCTACTCCCCCCTAAACCCTAACAACACCCTTACAACCCAATATCCTTACCCACCCCTAAATCCTAAAAATACTGTAAACATCCCATGCTCCCACCCACCGGTAAACCTTAAAAATACACTTACCACCATATACCCCTACCCACCCCTAAACCCCAAAACATCCCTTATTACCCTATGTCTTTACCTACCCCTAAACCCTGTTGCTCAGATATGAGTTACCTGAAAAAAATGATAAGACAAGAGGCATTTCTCAAAACAGGAACAAGTTGGTTTAATCGAACACTGCGGCCGAGAGAGCCTCAACAGAGTGCGTCTGCTCAAAGTCTCTCTGTGTACAAAGTTTTGGCCGCTGGTATATACAGTTCATGAGGTACAATAAAGCAATTTTCTACATTACAAAAAAGCATCTCAGTCATAAATCAACAAAAGTGGGCATCTGAAAAGGACACAGATGGCTCTCGATGTCGTGGAGAGCTATAGTGGGCCAGTGTGTATGTGTCCAGATGTCCAGCATGAGGAGAGCGTGATCACCACATGTGGTGTGCATGTTGTGTCCTGATTGGTTGAGTGTTTCAATCTACATCTGGTATTTAACTTTGTGGTATTTTGGGGAACGCGAGCCCTTGGCCAAACAGATTTTATTGGGGCCAATTACCTCAGGCCTGTTTGTGGTGCAACTATCTATCTGTGGGGTCGATCAGGGTTTTTCCTGGATACACGTTTGTCTTTATGGTAAGAGAGACCCTACCTGTGACCTGGTATACAATAGGTGTGGGTTGCACGTATCTCTGACTCGGGGTTGATGGGTAGGTCACCTTGGGCGAATCCGACAGCATTAATACAAGTTCATTTGAACTCCTGAAAATAATATGGCAGTCACTGGTATCACAGACATCCTTAACATTGTGCATACAGTTGTCATAGCATACATTGACATTGTTCTTACTGGTATTGACACGGTTAAGTTTGCTTAGTCGTGATGTACACTGATATTGTTTTTACTAGTCATTTGTGCATGGATTATGGCATACATTGATATTGCCATTGCTGGTGTCGGTGGCACTGTGCGGGTACAGGTTATGACATACATTGATATTGAATTGACGGGTATTGGCATGGTCATGCAGGCACGGGTTATGGCATACTTTATATTGCCTTTATTGGTTTTGCCACTGTCTGGCCTGCACATATCATGGTATTCATAGACATCGTATTCACCCATTCCAACACTCCCCCTCTAGTTGATTCTTCAACTACTCTATCCTCCTCATATGACATGACAGTTATGTTATTAGAAATTGTGATTGTGTGTGTATATATGTGTAGTATCTGTTATCTTTTCCCTAGCTATGTGCATACTTACTAATTTGAAGACTTTTTTTACAGCAGGAAACCCCCACTTGTCGGAAACCACATAACAGAAGTACAGCAATGAGAATTGGCATAAATTACATGAATAGTTTGGATACCCATAAGGGGATCCACAAATTATTCTATGCAACCAGTCCTGTTCTGGGGCACCTCCCTCCTTCATGTTGGCTTGCAGACAATGCAGTTTATGGACGGCATGGGCTAATGTCCCGTTGTCCATATAATTTTCGGGAATAAAAGTACAACAGGAAGCACCAATCTTGGCACACACTCCACCCTCCATAGCAGTCATCAAGTCCAACACGAACCGATGTTGCATCACCATGAGGCGGATGGCTCTGAATTCCTCCTAGATAGCATTTAGGCCGAGCTCAGTACTGTTGATCATCTTCATCATTTCCCATCTGGTTATTAGTAACCGGCGGGCATTCGCATTTGTTTGCATGGTGAAAAGGGGTATTGACCCTCCGATGTTTACTTGAGCCTCTATGAACAGTCTGAATTCTTCCGGAATGTCCTTGTACTGAGCCCAGCTAAAATTTCTAAGCACTTCTTCTCCTTTGAGCTTTATGCAACAGAGTTGCTTTCTTCTGTAACTGAAGTTGAGACAACTCAGACAGATCTTGTCCAGGGATAACCAGGGTTGGAGTGTATATGGTCCCGAGGGTGCAGAGGCCCCACCATCCGCAAACGAACTGGCTGTAGGCAAGGTCCCTACACTGCCAGTATTAATCCATCAACATGGAGGTGCCCCATTGCAGGTCCGGTATGTGCATTATCATGCTGCAATTCTCATTGCTGCCCAACGGTATGGTTCCTTTGCCTCTGAAATATCAAGAGTACAACGTACGTTTCCGTACAATTAGCAGTTGCACCTTACCCCCCAACCACATGTAGCTATCAATCTCTCTATCCCAGTTTTCCAGGGAAGGGGTGTCCATGCTGGCATTTGACCCCCTCCCATGGGACTCACTCCCCCCACGTGATTGAGATGAGCGGCCCTGTACTGGAATTCCATGTCTGGGGTCCATTTGTCGTTATAGAAGGTGTCCCCAAAGATGTTAAGAGCCACCCTGGGGCCGCAGACGGAGGCGGAGTGGACATGTTTGTACACTGGTGTGATGGTCTTGCTACCTCCAGGAATCTCTTTTCTGCAAAGTCCTGTGGCCAAACAGTGTCCTCCCCTATGGTGTTCCTTCTGCGCATCCTGTCTACTTTGGATTGGATATCACTTGGCTGGGTAAAGAGATATAGTGCAGTGGGTTTGGTTTCATACTGGGTGATGTTTACTAGTGTCCTATGGGGTTCTACTCTATTGGGTTGGATTTTTGCCCTGCTTCTGCATAGGTACAGATGGACAAGGCACTTTGCTTATTTAGTGGCTAACTCTTGTGATAAGTAAAGCCTGTCTGCTCCTACGGCGTGAGGTATCAGTGAACAGATGTAACATGACCTGTTCGTAGATTCAGTGTAGGTGTACATGAGGTGAATGAGGTATCTGCGCATGGGGTTCAAGAATATAGAAGTAGATCTCATCAGATTAGGCATACATTTGGCTCCAGAGGGGCTCGAGAGCACCCTGACTAGAGAGAGCGTGTACAAAAATACAAAAACACGTAACTTAAGAATCATTTTGTAGGGTTGTCTTCAAGGGAGATGTCTGTCATCCAGGCCTGTCATCTGTTGTTTGTTGTCTGTTGTTTGTCGTACGGTGTCTGGGCGCCCAGAGGTGTCTTGTCCTGGTGCGGTGCAGAAAAATATCTTTTAAGATGAGGCTACAAAAGTCAGTTCGGAGTTTGCGTTACTTGAGCGATTGGCCTTGTAAAACAGTCTTTGAAAGCTTTGATCGAAGAAATGGTGCATTTGCAGTTCAATCGCAGACCTGCAAGATAAGATCTGTGGGTTGTAGATTAGCTTGGAAAAAACACATTGTTAGGCAGTTTTCTTTTGAGGCAGTTTTGGAACATTCCTGCATTTAATTGTAAATGGTACGCGCTATGGTTTTACTGGGGGCAAATTTTCCTCGAACTGGACGGAGGTGATCGAATTTTAGTGGAATGGTGGGGTTTTAACCTAATTTTAGTAGCTACTAGAATTTTGGGGGAAATTGTGACTTTTAAACTTTTTTAAGGATATCTGTATTATGGGTTCCCCCCCCCCTCTTCTTCCCACAGTGGGGACAGTACTCCTCCCTGTGGGCTGCTTCACTTAAAGGTGTGATGTTTTAATCGGCGCAATGGTGTCCTTTTGACCTGCAGGCACCCAGTGCAATTGTGAGAAGAGGCAGATGTTTAATTTTAGGCTAATGTTTCTTTTGACATGTGTGCATCGCTTGGGTCTCTGTACGTGTCATGGAACGAGGTTTCTTTCTAATTGGGCTAAGTTACTGAGTTACGCCCTTCTTCTGGAAGGGTTGAGAATCTTTGGGCTGTTGTCAGGCAGTTTTGTGCAGGTCCCATGGGGTGGTTACCTGCAGTTTTGGGCGCTGCTAACTTTAGCAAGGGATAATGAAGGTTGTGTGTGGACCCCCGTTAGAACCTGCAGGGGAAAATAGCTGGCACAATGTTGGTTTGCAGTGTTTTCTTGCCAAGAGTCAGGTGTCTCATTGGGACATTTATGTGTTCGGCCTTATGGAGGTGGTGCTACTGGATTCAATGGATTTTCCCGATGGGATACTGCGTCTGTCGTGGCCATTGCTGGGTTATGGTCTCTATGACTTTAGAACCTGCAGGGGAAAATAGCTGGCACAATGTTGGTTTGCGGTGTTTTCTTGGCAAGAGTCAGGTGTCTCGTTAGGACTTTTTTGTGTGCGGCCTGATGGAGGTGGTGCTACTGGATTCAATGGATTTTCCCGATGGGATACCGCGGCCGTCGTGGCCATTGCTGGGTTATGGTCTCTATGACTTGGATTTGGCCACAGCTGGGGTCGGACCACCATGAGATCCAATGAATGTCATTTTGACCCACTGCGCATGGTTGGGAGCCTCTCCCTGCACCCTGGGTGCAGGCTGAGAAAGTCATTTGTGGAGACCCTTTACCTCCCATCGCTCCCCTCTCCTTCGAACCCAGGATGTTCTGGTTTTGCCACACTTGGCGGAAAACAAAGGCTTCCTACCCGGCCTATCCAATGGGAAGACCTTGGATGTTTTGGAAGATTTTAGGGGAGAGAAGGAGGCCGAATGTTCTGCCCACGATGGGAGTCAGGTGGGCAGCCGGGGCTTGCAGTGCTATGAGTAAGCAGACCGAACCAGCTACTCACTTGGGTGGATTTTTCCCACTGACTTGAAGCCAGATTTGTGCATGGCTGACGGAGTTCTCTGGCTTTCTTTAAAACTCCTTCCCAAAATGTCCAGGAAGGCTGGCTTCTGCCACTGGAGCAGTTGCCTCATTTTGGAACTATAGGAAGGCCTCCATTTGGTGGTAAACCCTGAAGTGGCTGAGACTTACATAGCCCGCCCAATATTGGACTTGGGTGAGTGGTCTTGGGTGCCTGTTTTTATGTGCCAGTGCGGGCCGACCTCCCTCCTTGTCAGAATGTCCTCACCACAGGGGTGTGCTCAGCCAACCCTTCACTGGGGACCATCAGTAGCGGGGGTCCTCGGCCCCTTCAGGCACCCAGATAGCGGACTCCAGCGTAGATTCCCGATCGACATAGCATGACTGTCCTGAAAACTGGCTCTGGAGGCAGGAAAGGAAGTGTGACTGGGAGTGAAGTGAAGGGGGTAGGTCAACTCAGGCAATGGTTTGGACTTGTGGCGTGTTTGTACTGTGTGATTGTACTAGGGCACTGCTTCCCCAGACAGTCACCCCACCATGTCGTAACTGGGGATCTGGCCCCTGCTTGATTGAACTCCCTGTTTAATGCAGCAATTGTCATGTGCTTGACCACCCACCCGATGGGGTGGGGGGCAGCCTGATTTCATTGAAGCTGATTGGGTGATGCAGATGCAGCGTTCTGAGTTTGGTTTTGGGGTGAATGCTTTGTGGTGGCTGTCCTTGTACTATTCCATTCTGGTCATGGTATACATTTAGGCAGCACCTGTTGGCCATATGGCCCATTCTGTGACAGTATTGGCACTGTATGAGGCCGGCTTGAGCCCAGCCTCCCTGACCTCGGCCCATTGGACTGGGCTGATACCCTCTGGGGTCCATATAAGGAGCTCCCCTTAAGATTGTTGCCATCTGGATGTTCGTGGCTAATGCAGCCCGCTCGAGGGCAGTCTTTTTTAACTTCTGTTGGACCAGTTTGGTGGTGTCTCTCTAGGCCTGCTCCTGCTTCTCCCTGTACTTCTCCTGTCTCTTCCGGTAATAGTGTAGTATGTGGGCCTGTATTTCCCACCAGGGAGCCCTACTACGCTATCTAGTCCGGTCTGGATCTCTGTGGGTAGTCCCCACTTGAGGATGTTGTAGAAGAATGCTACCTGAGGCTTCTTATGTCCTGTATACCTGGTCTGTATGTGAGTCTTTGTGTGTTCTATGGTGTTGGTGTCGAACGTGCCCCTTCAGGCCAGGGGAATGCATGTGTCTTGGTATGGTTGTGCTATTCACTGCAGTCTTTTTAGGTCGAGCTTCAATCGACCTGTTATATCTGTTCTGTGGGGTTTGGCAAACCCACCGATTGCCACTGGTTACTATCTGTGGCATTCAAAAATGCTGGCTTGTTATTGGTGCATTTGTGTAAATGCCACTCCTTTGCGTGCTTCATTCCGTCCCTGGCGATTTCACTCAGAGAGCCTTTTGTTTGGCCATCACACTGTACAGCGTATGATGGCCTCTTCTCCTTGTTATTTTCAATTACCATGTTAAATACGGCTTTCTTTATATGCATCTCACCGTATTTAATTAAAAAATTTTGGATCACGCACAAAGCGGGCGCCGTGTTAATTAAATACATCTGCGCCATTGTTCTGCTGTATTTCATTTTTTGGGGGGGGGGACGCACGAAGCGGGTGCCGTGTTCATTAAATACATCTGCGGGCATCATTGTTCTGCTTTCAGATTCATGGCAAGCGCACGTGAGAACTGCCCCAGTCAAATCCCCGTGTCAAATACGGCTTTCTTTATATGCCTCTCGCCGAATTTACATTTTTTTTTTAGACGACGCGCGAATCGGGCGCTGTGTTAATTAAATACATCTGCGGGTGCCATTGTTCTGCTTTCCAATTCATGGCAACGCGTGAGAACTGCCCCAGTCACCTGCAAAGGAAACAGTGAGGCATCAGCTGGGTCCCTGCTTCTTTTGCTTCATTTCGGTCTCTGTTGTGCTGGTAAGAAGCCGCCCTTTGGAATTTTCGTAACATGGAGAGAGGGGAAGGCATCTCTGCTGCAGAGGAGCAGCAGCTAGAGGACCGGCTTCTGTGGAGGACCTCCTTGGAATCCGGGAACCCCTGGAACTTCATCCACAGCGACATGGAAGGGGTCGACATGCACGCCCTGCCCAGTGCTATCATCGCATGCAACCTGAGCTCGAGGCTCTTCCTGGACGGTCGGTGCAGGGTGAGCACTGCAGGGCTTCCCTGGGCCTCCTTTCTTTTGGGGTTGGAACGGGCGGGGACTGTTGTGTTCTGGCGAGGGTAATTTGCATTTTGATCGCTGTGTGGAGTTAGCATTTCAACAGTTTGTAATATTGGTGATGTCCCAAATCTCACCCACTTTTGTTTTCCCCTGTCGTCTCCTAAAAGCAGACAAACCTATTTAGCAGGTAGGGTTGCTACAATGGACATAAACTGTATCTTCTTATAACAGGCCTGCCTGCAGAAAACGCAACAGTGTCCATTTGGAAAACCCTGTAATTATCTAATCTAGTTTTTATTTGTCACTGAGGGACAATGTTTTCAATTCCAACCACAATTCATATGGCCTTGTCCTATTCAAATCTAGGACAGGCCACTTTTACACATAAAGATTATTGAAATTTTATATTACTTTAATATATATTTTTGGCATAGAGTACGATTTTTTATTTACATAGCGCTTACCATCAAAATCTCGCAGCTTCACAGTGCTGTGACAAGCATATGTTACATCATCAAAGTCCTTCTCCCATCAATTTAAAAAAATAAAGTCAAGCATACCGGACAAGGGGGCGCTAGAGGGCGCACAGCGAAAATGGCCGCACCTTAGTGGTGCTCCGCCCGACCGAGCGACGATCCGCCAATTATCTGCCTGCTATTGAGCCATCCTAGCCCCTGACGGGCCGGAGAGGCACTGGAGTGTCTGCCCGAGGGGCTAGGAAGAATAAAAACGGCACTTTATCCGGATGCAGCGCCTGTTTGCAGCTGACTGGCCTGTCCGGGCTGCAGTCACAAGATGGCGGCCCCGGGGCACTCCTGTGGGGCTGGAGCAGCGACCCCAGGCGAGAGATAGCGGAGTGAGGATACCCTGTCATCACGACCCTGACTGGAGCTCCGAGACGAGGGGAGACAGCTGCTGAAGAGTCGGCGCCTCATTAACGGCGAAGGAGAGTGCCTGGGAGAGGAGCTGTCGGCCGGCCCGTCGGCTGGACCGGAGCCGCGCTGCGAGGTGCTGCCGGCGGTGCGTGTCGCCTGTTGGGGCCGGAGGCGGTGAGTGGGGGTCGGCGCCTGCTGGGCCCGTAGCTACGGAGGTGGTTGGGGGCTTTAGCGAGCGCGGCGCTCGGCTCGCTGTTGCTGGGCCTGGTGGGGGGTGTGCTGCTGGTGGCGCTGCGGCCGCGCAGGGTCTGAGGGCCTGAACTGGGGGGCATCCCAGGGCGGTGCATTACTGGCCTTTGGTGGAAGCCTGTGAGGCCTCGGAATTGTTGACGCTCACGGACCCTGTTTTGACCCTGCTGCCTGAGTGCACGAGACGGGAGGCTGGTCCTGCTGGCTGTGTTGACTGGAGCTCCCGGCCGCCTCATCCGTGGACAGTCTGCGACACTGAGCGCTATCCCCGCGGGGGGGCCCGGGCGGCAGGCCCACTTTTCATGCACCATGCGCAGTGGCTATTGGGCGCCTGGTGTGTCCACTTGATTGCCTGGGGCTAGGAGGATTCCTGGCTGCTTTGGCCTAGGCTGGGCCTGCGGCCTGGGGCTTCTTTACAGATATTGACCGGCTGGGGCTCGAGAATACTGATCAGCTGTTCCTGATAGGTCACTGGACCACACCTTGGTGCTTTACTTGGGAGTTGCTGCTGCAGCTTGGGCCGGCCTGACCTCTTGCCCCCTAGCTGTGCCCTCGTTGCTTTGGCGCTATTTTTTGCCGGATTCAGAGTTAGGCTCTGGTGACCTGACTGACCTGTCATGGGGAGAACCGACAAAACGCAGCCTCGTCTCACTTTTGAGGCTCGCAGCCCAACTAAATCCTCCCAGAAGGCGGCATCGGATTCGGGGGCTGAGGTCCAGGGGGATACCCCCCTAGCTTGGAAACTACCCTTATGGCCATGCAGCGTAGCCTCCAGTCAATCGAGGGTTCTATGGCTGCGGTGAATAACCGCCTTGACCACCTATCCTCACAGTTGAGAAACAAAACGCCCGCATGGGGGAGGTCGAACAGCGGGTCTCGGCAACTGATAATGGCCTGAGTGAGGTGACTGGCAAGGCGCTCAATATGGAGAAAGTGTTATCCCTCATCCAGGCCAAGAACGAGGACTTGGAGGCGCGCTCACGGCGCAATAATATTAGACTTACTGGGTTGCCGGAGTCTACAAATGTGGGGAAGATGGAGCTCTTCATGGAGAACTTGCTCAGGGAACTGTTTGGCACAGAACATTTCTCGCCGCTGTTTGTTATTGAATGCGCGCACCGCTCTTTGGCGGCGCGCCCGGTGCCCGGTGCCCCACCCCGCCCCATAATAGCCAGGCTATTGAATTATAGAGACCGAGATACCATTCTGCGCCTGGCACGGGATAGGGGGACTATTGAACATTAGGGTAACACATTGGCTTTTTTCCCTGACTTTACTGTGGCTGTGCAGTCTGCTAGGTGGGAGTTCGCTGCAGTCAAGAAATTCTTACAGTCTGAGGGTGTCCCTTACGCTATGTTGTATCCTGCACGGTTGCGCGTCGGTCCGGACGGGGACTCAAAAATCTTCTCCAATCCAAAAGCAGCCCTTGAACACGCGAAGCAGCTTAAGCGTAGGCGTAGTAGATCGGGTTCCCCACAGGAGCAGGATGACTGATGGGTGGGGGATAGGCAGTAGGATGAATGGGCTGAATGTTTTACCCTTGGGTAATCCCTCAACTTGCATATGCTACGACTTCCCTGGCATGTACGTTCCTGGGTGACCTTAGTTGTGTAGGGTGCTGAGCTGGCTAGGGGGGCACGCTGGCCAGGGCCTAGGGATAGGGAAGGAGACATAAAACTCGGCAAATATGGAGTTTATTCCCACTGTTGATACTTGCCGGTCATGACAAGCTGGGTTGGGGGATGCACTCTGGGTGGTAACAGGACGCACCAGGGGTAGAGGCACATTGTTCTATTGCGCAGTAGTGTCTGAAGTGCTCATATTTTGGCAACAATCTAGACCTGCTCGGTCACCTCCTACTTCATGGGAGGATAGTAGCACTCTGCGTCCCCGACTTGGGAGTGTAGGAGAGTAGGATCTGCTTCACATGGGTACCCCCACTTTTTGCTGATGCTTCACTGTTTTTCGACATTAGTCTGGCTGGGGCCCTGCTAATCAGAACCCCAGCCTAGCTGCTTCCTCTCTAAAATGGTTTCCCTGTGCCTTAGGCACCTCAATGATTGGGATCTGGAGTGCCCTTATAAGTCCCTAGTATATGGTATACTATGTACCAAGGGCATAGGTACCTCAGAGGCCTGCCAGGGGCTGCAGCATGTATTATGCCACCCCTGGAAGGCCATCCAAACTGACACCACAGGTCTGCTACTGCAGCCTGGGTAAGGTGGTGCATGCACCCCTTACTGTGATATAGGTTACCTATATCACTAAATACATACACACATATAAACCTATAAGTCACTCCTAAGGCAGGCCTTATCAATCCTAAAGGCAGAGTGCATGGTTCCTATGTGAGAGGGTGCCCCTGCATGAGCAGGGCCCATCTGCAGCGTTCGGAGACCCTTCTCTGATGCTGTTTGTAGTGCAGCCTGACCATATACTCTTAAGCGCATTATAACCTCGCGTTAAATGCTAACTTTGGAATGGCTGCACCTAAACATGTCGTGTTTAGTGTCAAACATCTTGGAATACTACCCCCCCGCCAATTCTGGCGGCGGGGGTAGCATTCCACCCTTCTAGAGGGAGAGACATGTTAACCCTGGCCTGGCCGGTAACTTCTTTCTAAAGCCCTGGCATCACAAAATGGATGCTGCTGCCACAGACACGAGTCTGGCCTCCTGCTGCTGGACGAAACTCCGGCAGGGGAGGCCTGGACAATAGGTTTCCTGTCCCAGGGAGGTGTGACCACCTCCCCAGACAGGATAATGTGTATTGGGGCTGGGCGGGAGCACTTTCGGGTGCTTTGAAGTCCTGCACTGGGGGCACATTTGGTGTCCCTGTGCATACCCCAGTTCAAACCGGATCAGGGGCTTGCAGCCCCTGCTTTGGCGCGAACTGGACAAAGGGAAAGGGGTGTAGCCACCCCTCTGCCCTGACCCACCCATAGGAGGGGCCACAGAGTAGTCCAACCCCTATCCTTAGTATAAGTATAGGAACCCAGTCCTTAGGACTTTAGATTAGCCCTGGATGAAACTCTGAAACTGAATCCTGGACCTTCGACGCTCTACTCACTATTAGAGGACAGAAGAATTTCCCTTGGGGTCAAGGAGTGACTCCCCTGCTTGGCAGGCACCAAAGAAGCATCTGTCCGGTTCGCATTTCTGAAGCTCCCGTCGGATGCCGAAGTCATCGCATCACCAGAGGTGGATTCTCAGACTTCCCCGAGGCTACCCTGAGTCCCCAGCAAAGCTGAGGCCCGTGGCTATCGTGGGTGACTTGAGACTGTGACCCCTGGACACCGAGCACATTTGCAAGTGCATCCTCTTCTGGGTCTCCCCCGAAGTCGTGCTTTGGGCTCCGAGTAGCCTTAGCCTCCAGCACCAACTGCACCAAAGATCACTGGCCTCCACTCCACGAGTGTCCTGTGAGCCAGATCCACGTGCGACGTCTTGAGGCTCCTTTGCGGTCGCTAGCCCGTTGGCTAGTAGCCCTTAACGAAGGCCAATCTTTTTCTAACTTGGCATCCTGGTTGCGCCAGGCCAGCCCTCACTTACCCTCGCTGGGTGAGTTCCCCAGACCTTGCTGGTCTGCACCATCGACGATCTTCCTCTGCATCGAGACTTGCCGTTGCCAAGGCTTGTTGGGTCCAATCCGGTCGCCGACACCTCAGCACTCGACAAACATCATGTAACAGCCCGAATCCTGCTCCTGGTCACCGACAACGCCTCCTGGACCTCGTGGCTGAAGAGTCAAGACAACCATCAATGCACCTGAAGCACTCGACATCGGTGGGCATCTGTCCATCGCCTTCCTGGTCACTGGTTAGTGACCCAGACTCTGTCCCCTCTGCTTTCAGGTTCTTCAGAACTCCGATCCACTCTTGGATCCACCCGGACACTTTTCACTTGGTCGCCAGCAGCACTTTGCAGCAGAGCGCCATTCAAATCGACGACGAAACCCGACCCCGAAAGGCACCTATGCACCCGGCTTCCCTGGGTGAGGTAACACGAGTACTCCAGTGCTCCCGTGGGTAGAGACTCTTCAAAGTCCTAGATCTCAAAGGGTTTGGTCCAAGTCCTCTTTTAAGTGTCCCTTTTCTCTAAATTCCCGATCACGACTTTCTCCATAGAAGTCAACGGCGTATCGCGGTTGTGTATTTACACTGCACGCGTCTCCCGTGGGTCCCCTGTGTCACTACCTTGGGTGGTTCCTTGTGGTCCAAGCACTTCTAGAGGCTCTAGGCCTAGTGTCTAGTTCAGTCGTGGTTCTTATACCACTTTATTGGTATATGGTTTGGTACGCCCCTAGGGCCCAAACGTGTATTTGTGCTATTACTGTGTTTAAATAACTTCTAACTTATGTACTTCGAACTCTAGCCTCATAAAGAGACTAGAGGGGTGTGTTTAGCAATAAATACATATATTTTGAATATATACCTGGTGTGGTGCTCTTTCATTTGATCACTCAAGAGATTATAGACTGGTAAAACAAGCTGCTTTACATTCCTTCAAGACTTAGCCTGAAGGCTGCTCTCCATAGCTACCACTAGGATAGCTTTCAATAAGGTTGTCTTTAACCTATCTCCAATAAGGGGTTGTTTGGACTGGTGCAAGTTGCCCACTATAATTAGTGGACAGCATATACCAGGCCAACTTCTCACATTGGTGTGCAGCGTGTGGGATTCCAGCTTGCTATTGTTTTACCAGATAATCTCAATTGAATTGATCAACTGAAAACCACTAAAGGTACCTAAGGTACATATAATTTAAGCTTAGAATACAGTAAGTTCTACTGAACTTAGAGTTGTGTGTTAAGGGATAGCACAACCCTTTCTACAACTCAAGAGAGTTTAGTAGGCCACACTAGAGTAGGTAGTGCATACACCACACCACACTAGTAATGTCTTTAAGGGTAGGATCTAAAGAATCCTTGCAGGAAGCCATTGAGCTTCCACCCTCCAAGTATGATACACTCCCATTCTTGGAATTGAGAGCTTTATGCAACTTGAGAAAAATAAGGACAGGAGAAAGCCCCACCATCCAACACCTCAAGGAGTTGTTGGTGGCTTATGACCTTAGTAAGCCCTTGGGGACTGAAGGGGTAGGAGCTGAGGGTGGGGCAGATGATGAGGATGGGACCAGGGGTACCAGTACCCCCAGCCCCCCCTCTGAAACTGGCTAGGAGGGCGACAATGGCCCTGACCTGGATAATCCAATCCCTCCTGAGGAAGATGAAGAGGATGATCAGAATGATGCCCTCTTTGTCCCCCCAGGAAGGATTATAAGTGTGCCCAGAAGGTCTAGGTCTCCTTCTCAGGAGTCTAACCACTCTGGCACCTCCATAGGGAGCTCTGTCTCATCTCATAGGAGGGAATCCTCTCATGAGAGAAGAAAGAGGCTGGTTCAATATGAGGAAGCTCAGCTTGAAATCAAAAAGAAGCAACTGGCTATAGACAGGGAGTCCCTAGATCTCTTTAGAGAGAGAAGAAAGTTGGGACTAGAGTCCCATGGTGGCAGCCATGTCCCTAGAGATAGGGAAAGGTCCTATGACCATAGGAACCTGAGCAAGATTGTCCCTCCCTATCAGAATGGGGATGACATCCACAAGTGGATAACTGCTCTAGAGAGGGCCTGTAAGGTACAGAAGGTCCCTCAGGAGCAGTGGGCAGCAATCTTGTGGCTCTCCTTTGCAGACAAAGGTAGAGATAAGCTCCTCACTGTTATAGAGGAGGATGCTGATAATTACAAGGTCTTGAAGAGTGCTCTTATTGATGGGTTTGGCCTAACTACTGAACAGTACAGGTTGAAGTTCAGAGATACCCAAAAAGCACAGACTCAAGACTGGGTAGACTATGTGGATTGTTCTGCCAAGGCTCTGGAAGGCTGGTTGATGGGCAGCAAGGTGTGTGACTTCTCAGGATTGTACAATCTGATAATGAGGGAGCAGATTCTTAATAACTGTCAAAATCAGCTGTTGCATCAATACCTGGTAGACTCTGATCTGACCTCTCCCCAAGAATTGGGAAAGAAGGCAGACAAATGGGTCAGAACCAGGGTGAAGCAGAAGGTACAGAACCAAGGTGGGGAAACCAAGAAGCAAGATGCTAAGAACTCTGAAAAGGGTGGGGAGAAGGGTAAAGATCAAAAGTCTTCATCAGGCCCCCAAAAATCTTCTTCTGGTGGGGATTCACAGTCTACCAAAGGGAAAGGCCAAAGAAAACCATGGTGCAAGGTCTGTAAGCAAAAGACCCACTGGACCAGTGATTGCACCAAGTCCAAAGACTCCAGTCCAGCACCCACCAATGCCCCTAAGGCACCTGTTCCCCCTAGTACAGTTGGTGGGAGTGCTCCAGCCAAGGGTTTAGTAGGGTTCACCCTGGGTACTGAGTTGGGCTCTGACCTAGTCAGAGAACTGACTCAGGCTGTGTTAGTCTGTGATGGAGGCATGGATGTGACCTCCTCTGTGAGTCCCAGTAATCTGGGCAAGTACAGACAACAGCCTTTAATCAATGGACGTGAGGCTTTGGCATTTAGGGACACAGGGGCAAGTGTCACAATGGTGACACAAGACCTTGTGAATCCTGGGCAAGTTATACTTGGTGAGATGTACCAAGTGACCAATGCTAGCAATGTCAGAACAGACCATACTCTGGCAGTTGTTAACTTCTCCTGGGGAGGGGTAACTGGCCTTAAGAAGGTTGTGGTGAGTGCAAACCTACCAGTCGAATGCTTGCTTGGCAATGACTTAGAGACTTCTGCTTGGGCAGAAGTGGAGCTCAGGACCCATGCAGAAATGCTGGGGATCCCTGCAGATGTGTTTGCTGTGACCAGGTCACAAGCCAAAATGTCTAGCACTGAACAGGCCTTGGATTCTGGAAGAATGGACCAAGTGCCTTCCAAGAGGAGGAGTAGTAGGGTTAAGGCAGTGCCTTCCCCCTTGGCTCAGGAGGAAGATCAGTCCCTTGAGGGGGATGATCTCAGCCCTGAAGAAGGAACTGTCCCAGAGGAACTTGAACCTGACCAGGTTGAGTTCTTGGGGACAGGGGGACCTTCTAGGGCAGATCTGAGCCAGGAGCAGCAGAGCTGCCCCTCCCTTGAACCCCTCAGACAGCAAGCTGCTGCTGAGGCTGCTGGGAAAGCTAGTGGTCCCCATACAGTGTATTGGGATGATGGACTCCTGTACTCAGAGAGTAGAGACCCCAAGCCTGGTGCTACCAGGAGGTTGGTTATACCTCTGAAGTTCAGGGGCTTCCTATTGACCCTAGCCCATGATATTCCCTTAGCAGGTCACCTGGGCCAGAACAAGACTTGGGACAGAATTGTCCCTCACTTTCACTGGCCCCACATGTCTGAAGACAGCAAGGAGTTTTGTCGCTCCTGTGTAACCTGCCAAGCCAGTGGCAAGGCAGGTGGCACTACAAAGGCCCCCTGATACCACTACCTGTGGTGGGGGTGCCCTTTGAAAGGGTAGGGATTGACATTGTTGGTCCCATGGATCCCCAAACAGCCTCTGGGCACAGGTTTATCCTGGTGGTAGTGGATCATGCCACCAGGTACCCAGAAGCTATTCCCCTCAGGACCACTACAGCACCTGTGGTGGCAAGGGCCCTCCTGGGAATTTTCTCAAGAGTGGGCTTTCCTAAGGAGGTAGTATCAGACAGGGGTGCTAACTTCATGTCTGGGTACTTAAAAGCAATGTGGAAGGAGTGTGGAGTGACTTATAAGTTCACCACACCCTATCACCCACAATGCAATGGTTTAGTTGAGAGATTCAACAAAACCTTGAAGGGCATGATTAAAGGGCTCCCAGAAAAGCTTAGGCGTAGATGGGACATACTCTTGCCCTGCCTTTTATTCGCATATAGGGAGGTGCCTCAGAAGGGGGTTGGTTACAGCCCTTTTGAACTTCTGTTTGGCCACCCTGTGAGGGGTCCACTGTGCTTGGTGAAGGAAGGATGGGAGTTACCTCTCAAGCCCCCAAAGCAAGATATAGTGGACTATGTACTTGGTCTCCGCTCCAGGATGGCTGAGTATATGAAAAAGGCAACCAAAAACCTTGAGGCTAGCCAGGAACTTCAAAAGGCCTGGCATGACCAAAGAGCTGTTCTGACTGTTTACCAGCCAGGACAGAAGGTGTGGGTGTTGGAGCCAGTGGCCCCAGCAGCTCTCCAAGACAAATGGAGTGGACCCCACACTATTGTTGAGCAGAAGGGTGAGGTTACCTACTTAGTAGACCTAGGAACACCCAGGAGTCCCCACAGGGTTCTCCATGTCAACAGGTTAAAACCATATGTGGACAGGGCAGACATGGGCTTGCTCATGGCTACTGATGAAGGGCAGGAGGAAGAGAGTGACCCACTCCCTGACCTGCTCTCACAGAACCCTGACGATGGGTCAGTAGATGGTGTAGCCTTGGCAGGCAGCCTCACTACCCAGCAACAAACTGATTGTAGGCAAGTTCTCAATCAGTTTAGACATATGTTTTCACTGACACCCAGTCAGACCACCTGGTGCACTCATGAAGTGGACACTGGGGACAGTCTGCCTATTAAAAACAAGATTTATAGGCAACCTGACCATGTCAGGGACTGTATCAGGACTGAAGTCCAGAAAATGTTGGAATTGGGAGTTATTGAACCCTCAGATAGCCCTTGGGCTAGTCCAGTGGTCCTTGTACCAAAACCTCACACCAGTGGTGGAAAAAGAGAGATGAGGTTTTGTGTGTACTACAGGGGTCTCAATGCAGTCACTAGGACTGATGCCCATCCAATACCAAGCGCAGATGAGCTCATAGATACTTTGGCCTCAGCCAAATATCTCAGCACATTTGACTTGACAGCTGGCTACTGGCAGATCAGACTAGCTGATACTGCAAAGCCCAAAACAGCATTCTCAACCCCTAGTGGGCATTATCAATTTGTGGTAATGCCCTTTGGTCTGAAGAATGCACCTGCCACTTTCCAGAGGCTGGTGAATACAGTTCTCACAGGTCTGGAAGCCTATAGTGCAGCATATCTAGATGATATTGCTGTTTTTAGCTCCACCTGGGAGGATCACCTGGTCCACCTCAGGAATATTTTACAGGCCCTGCAAAAGGCAGGCCTGACTATCAAGGCCACTAAGTGCCAGATAGGGCAGAGTCAGGTTGTGTACCTGGGCCACCTTGTGGGTGGAGGCCAGGTTCAACCTTTGCAGAGCAAGATCCAGACCATCATGGACTGGACTGCTCCCACTACCCAGACTCAGGTAAGAGCCTTCTTAGGCCTGACTGGGTACTATAGGAGATTTGTCAAGGGGTATGGATCAATAGTGACACCCCTGAATGACTTAACTTCTAAGAAAATGCCCAAAAAGGTTCAGTGGACAGTTAGCTGTCAAAAGGCATTTGATGACCTGAAGCAGGCAATGTGCACTGCTCCCATTCTACAGAGTCCTGATTACTCCAAGAAGTTCATTGTTCAAACTGATGCATCTGAATTGGGGGTAGGGGCTGTACTGTCACAATTGAATGAAGAAGGTCAGGATCAGCCAGTAGCTTTTATTAGCAGAAGGCTGACCCCTAGAGAGAAACGTTGGTCGGCCATAGAGAGGGAGGCCTTTGCTGTGGTCTGGGCTCTGAAGAAGTTGAGGCCATACTTGTTTGGTACACACTTCCTGGTTCAGACAGACCATAAGCCCCTCTTATGGCTAAAACAAATGAAGGGTGAAAACCCCAAACTGCTTAGGTGGTCCATTTCCCTACAGGGGATTGGCTTTACAGTGGAACATAGACCTGGGAGTTACCATGCCAATGCAGATGGACTCTCTAGGTACTTCCACTTAGAACATGAAGACTTAACTGGGCAAGGTTAGTTTAATGTCCCTACGTTTGGGGGGGGTTGTGTAGGAGAGTAGGATCTGCTTCACATGGGTACCCCCACTTTTGCTGATGCTTCACTGTTTTTCGACATTAGTCTGGCTGGGGCCCTGCTAATCAGAACCCCAGCCTAGCTGCTTCCTCTCTAAAATGGTTTCCCTGTGCCTTAGGCACCTCAATGATTGGGATCTGGAGTGCCCTTATAAGTCCCTAGTATATGGTATACTATGTACCAAGGGCATAGGTACCTCAGAGGCCTGCCAGGGGCTGCAGCATGTATTATGCCACCCCTGGAAGGCCATCCAAACTGACACCACAGGTCTGCTACTGCAGCCTGGGTAAGGTGGTGCATGCACCCCTTACTGTGATATAGGTTACCTATATCACTAAATACATACACACATATAAACCTATAAGTCACTCCTAAGGCAGGCCTTATCAATCCTAAAGGCAGAGTGCATGGTTCCTATGTGAGAGGGTGCCCCTGCATGAGCAGGGCCCCTCTGCAGCGTTCGGAGACCCTTCTCTGATGCTGTTTGTAGTGCAGCCTGACCATATACTCTTAAGCGCATTATAACCTCGCGTTAAATGCTAACTTTGGAATGGCTGCACCTAAACATGTCGTGTTTGGTGTCAAACATCTTGGAATACTACCCCCCGCCAATTCTGGCGGCGGGGGTAGCATTCCACCCTTCTAGAGGGAGAGACATGTTAACCCTGGCCTGGCCGGTAACTTCTTTCTAAAGCCCTGGCATCACAAAATGGATGCTGCTGCCACAGACACGAGTCTGGCCTCCTGCTGCTGGACGAAACTCCGGCAGGGGAGGCCTGGACAATAGGTTTCCTGTCCCAGGGAGGTGTGACCACCTCCCCAGACAGGATAATGTGTATTGGGGCTGGGCGGGAGCACTTTCGGGTGCTTTGAAGTCCTGCACTGGGGGCACATTTGGTGTCCCTGTGCATACCCCAGTTCAAAACGGATCAGGGGCTTGCAACTCCTGCTTTGGCGCGAACTGGACAAAGGGAAAGGGGTGTAGCCACCCCTCTGCCCTGACCCACCCATAGGTGGGGCCACAGAGTAGTCCAACCCCTATCCTTAGTATAAGTATAGGAACCCAGTCCTTAGGACTTTAGATTATCCCTGGACAAAACTCTGAAACTGAATCCTGGACCTTCGACGCTCTACTCACGATTAGAGGACAGAAGAATCTCCCTTGGGGTCAAGGAGTGACTCCCCTGCTTGGCAGGCACCAAAGAAGCATCTGTCTGGTTCGCATTTCTGAAGCTCCCGTCGGACGCCGAAGTCATCGCATCACCAGAGGTAGATTCTCAGACTTCCCCGAGACTACCCTGAGTCCCCAGCAAAGCTGAGGCCCGTGGCTATCATGGGTGACTTGAGACCATGACCCCTGGACACCGAGCACATTTGCAAGTGCATCCTCTTCTGGGTCTCCCCCGAAGTCGTGCTTTGGGCTCCAAGTAGCCCTAGCCTCCAGCACCAACTGCACTGAAGATCACTGGCCTCCACTCCACGAGTGTCCTGTGAGCCAGATCCACGTGCGACATCTCGAGGCTCCTTTGCGGTCGCTAGCCCGTTGGCTAGTAGCCCTTAACGAAGGCCAATCTTTTTTTAACTTGGCATCCTGGTTGCTCCAGGCCTGCCCTCACTTACCCTTGCTGGGTGAGTTCCCCAGATCTTGCTGGTCTGCACCATCGACGATCTTCCTCTGCATCGAGACTTGCTGTTGCCAAGGCTTGTTGGGTCCAATCCGGTTGCCGACACGTCAGCACTCGACAGACATCGTGTACCAGCTCGAATCCTGCTCCTGGTCGCCGACAACGCCTCCTGGACCTCGTGGCTGAAGAGTCAAGATGACCATCAACGCACCTGAAGCACTCGACATCGGTGGGCATCTGTCCATCGCCTTCCTGGTCACTGGCTAGTGACCCAGACTCTGTCCCCTCTGCTTTCAGGTTCTTCAGAACTCCGATCCACTCTTGGATCCACCCGGACACTTTTCACTTGGTCGCCAGCAGCACTTTGCAGCAGAGCGCCATTCAAATCGACGACGAAACCCGACCCCGAAAGGCACCTATGCACCCGGCTTCCCTGGGTGAGGTAACACGAGTACTCCGGTGCTCCCGTGGGTAGAGACTCTTCAAAGTCCTAGATCTCAAAGGGTTTGGTCCAAGTCCTCTTTTAAGTGTCCCTTTTCTCTAAATTCCCGATCACGACTTTCTCCATAGAAGTCAACGGCGTATCGCAGTTGTGTATTTACACTGCACGCGTCTCCCGTGCGTCCCCTGTGTCACTACCTTGGGTGGTTCCTTGTGGTCCAAGCACTTCTAGAGGCTCTAGGCCTAGTGTCTAGTTCAGTCGTGGTTCTTATACCACTTTATTGGTATATGGTTTGGTACGCCCCTAGGGCCCAAACGTGTATTTGTGCTATTACTGTGTTTAAATAACTTCTAACTTATGTACTTCGAACTCTAGCCTCATAAAGAGACTAGAGGGGTGTGTTTAGCAATAAATACATATATTTTGAATATATACCTGGTGTGGTGCTCTTTCATTTGATCACTCAAGAGATTACAGACTGGTAAAACAAGCTGCTTTACATTCCTTCAAGACTTAGCCTGAAGGCTGCTCTCCATAGCTACCACTAGGATAGCTTTCAATAAGGTTGTCTTTAACCTATCTCCAATAAGGGGTTGTTTGGACTGGTGCAAGGTGCCCACTATAATTAGTGGACAGCATATACCAGGCCAACTTCTCACAGGGAGCACCCCAAATGTGTTTTGCTTTTTTGTGGGATTGTTGGGGGGTGGGGGTGTTTGCCTTGGGATGGCTTTGGCGCGTTGGGGATGCTGAAGTGGGTGGGGGGATGAAGGGTCTGTACTGGGGAAGGCAGAATGAGTTGATAATTGTGTTCAGAATCACAGGCTATGGTACGAATTGGATCGTTTGTATGCACTACATGCGTTGTTACCTGGGCGCTCAGTTTCAAATGACGTTATATTATGGCTAATACACTTAGATTCATGACTTGGAATGTGCGGGGGCTTAATACCCCCAAAAAGATACGTTCAGTCTTTGCGTATTTGGATCGTATGGGGGTGCACATAGGTCTTTTGCAGGAGACTCATTTGACATCCGACTCTGCAAAAAAAGTGGGTGTGCGATGGGCGGGTGCCAAAGTGGCTTCTTCTTACTCCACCTATTCTAGGGGGGTGCTGATTCTTGTGAAGAAAGGTGTTCCATTTACGGTGGTACGATCGGACACGGATGCGTCTGGGAGAGTGGTGATCATCCATGGCCAATTAGGCGGTGAGAGTGTGTTGCTAGTGAATGTGTACGGCCCAAACGTGGATGACCCGTCCTTTTATTCGGATGTGTGGCGTAGAATTAATACCTTTCCGCCGGCCGCAATTATCTGGGGCGGCGATTTTAATGTATGTTTGGATATTACCCTGGATAGAGTTGGTAGTTGGGATGCGAGGCCTAAACGCGCTGCGGAACTGCTTATGGGGCTGCTGGATGCAGGACACTTGCATGATATTTGGCGCCTTAGACATCCCGCTGGACGGGAGAGCACATTTGTGTCTTCTGTACATGGGTCCTGGTCCCGAATTGATTTTTGGCTTCTCTCGGAAGGGGCTTGCCCTTGGGTAGAGCGGGTGAACCATGAGGCTCGCACACTTTCAGATCACTCCCGGTAATTCTGGAAATGCGGGTTCCTACCTGTGAGAGACCGCCTTTCACGTGGAGAATGCAACCTTCTGAATTGGCGGATCCGGTATTCAAACAGACAATTGCTGAAGCAGTTAAGAATTTCTTTAGGGAAAATGAGGGTTTGGTAGATAGCGCGGGAATGCTTTGGGAGGCGTTCAAGGTGACTATAAGAGGGGTTTGTATAGGGGCGCAATCGGGTGTCCTACGGGATATTCGACGCCGGATTAAACGACTGGCGTCAGAAATTTCTAGGCTTGAAAGGGACTATGCGGCCAATGCTTCCCCAGCGACACTGGCTGCAGCACGAGAGCTTGTCACAGAACACAATGAAACTGTGGATCAGGAGATGATGCATTGCTCACGACGGAGAACTGCACGTTATTATGGGGAGGGCGGTCGACCAGGTCGTTCCCTTGCGCAAAAATTAGCAGAGCCGCGTAGCCAGGCGCTCATTAAGGAACTCGTGGACATGGACGGCGTCGCTCGGTACTCAACTGCGGAGTTATGTGACACAGTTTTGCAGTTTTATACTCGACTTTATACTGCCAGGGGTTCACCATCGCTGGAGGAGATGAATGCATACCTCGACGATGTTGCATTAGGGTGGCTCTCCAATTCGCACCGCAAATATCTGGTACGACCGTTTGATGTGGAGGACGTTAAGGAGGCTATAATGTCCCTCCCAACCTGCAAGGCTGCGGGGATTGATGTACTGCCTAGCGAATTTTACAAGGCGTACGCATCGGATCTTGCCCCTAGGCTCCTAGAGGTGTATGTGGAAGCATATGAGGAGGGCACACTGCCGCCATCTCTTCGAGAGGCTTTGCTTGTAACGCTATTGAAGCCGGACAAGCCACCGAATCAGTGTGAGTCCTATCGGCCTCTCTCGATGATTAACATCGATGCTAAGATCCTTGCGAAAATGATTGCTACTAGGATACAACCGTTGGTCTCGCTCCTGGTCCTCCCGGGTCAGTCGGGTTTCATCGCAGCGCGCTCTACGGCTCACAATTTGCGTACGGTCTTCCCTACTCTACATTATTTTGATCCTAACTTCCAAGCAGTCACTGTGCTACTCGATGCCGCAAAGGCATTCGACTCTTTACAATGGCCCTATATGTTTATGGTACTAACTAGGATGGGATTCCCTCCGTTTTTTTTGCAGTGGATCCGAGTGCTGTATGATAATCCGGTTGCCCGAGTGAGAGTAAATGGGTGGGTGTCAGCGCCATTTCCAATAGAGAGGGGCACGCGGCAGGGGTGCCCCCTGTCGCCTCTACTGTTCTCAATGGCCTTGGAACCCCTGGCTTGCAAGCTCCGCCAGTGGCATGCGGGGGCTGCGCTGCGGTTTCGGCAGCGCCCGTTGGTGGTCTCTCTCTATGCGGACGATATGCTCCTGTATGTCCGCGAACCCGCTGTGCATTTATCTGCGCTGCTTAGGGAGTATGTACTGTTCGAAGGCTTCTCGGGTCTCGGCATCAACTGGTCTAAGTCGGTGGTGTTCCCATTGACGGAGCATACGCGAGAGGTGGAGTTGGAATATCCACTTGCCTGGACGTCGGATCCTGTGAAATACTTGGGGGTGTGGCTGCACAGGGACCGGGAGAAGGTGGTAGCTGAGAATTATGGCCGGGCGCTCACACGTATTACCGAACAGGCTGAACGATGGGCGCATCTGCCTTTATCACTGGCTGATAGGATTGCGGTTGTAAAGATGGCTTTCCTCCCTAAATTGCTCTATTTCTTCATCAATATTCCCATAAAACTTAACATGGCGATGTTCAAAGCGCTTCAATCAACGCTGCTCTCATTTGTCTGGGGCGGTAAGAAGCCCAGATGTCGATGGGATCTCTTGGTTCAGCCCTTTGATCGAGGTGGCTTTGAGGCCCCTGACCTCAGGCTCTACTATCTGTGCGCGCAGGCGCAATTCGCACATTACTGGCACTTCCCGCAGCGCTTCCAGCCGCATGTGGCTATTGAGTCGGATGCTACCTTGCCATTGCCACTGCAGGCGGCGACCCTGTCTGGGGGATCAGGTGGCCCGCGAACTGAAATAAATCCGTTACAGTGCACGGCGTGGGCTTGGCGAATGCTGGCGAGACGGGCTCAGCTATCCTATCTGTATGCTCCGTCGCTGCCCCTGGCCTCACATCCAGGTATCTCTGCGGCACGAGAGCAGCCTGCATTGCGTGAACTGGCTAAGGTGGGTATTACACGGCTGGGTGATTTGTATACAAATGGTCAGTTCCAGACCTTACAGGAGGCACAGAATGGTGCGGATCGGGGTTTTATGTTCGGCTTTACTTACGTCAGAGTTTGGCAGGCGATTCGGGCGGCCTACCCGGCCTATCCGGAGGAGCCCACTACTCTGCGGGTGCTGCAGGCGATGCTGGCTGGTAGAAGGATGCAAGGGTTTAATTACTCGGCTTTACGCTGCTTCCCTGCGCGAGCGGGAGTTGGGTGAACACCCCTCGTGTCTGCGTTGGCAGAAGGCGTTGGGACATGCTATTACACCTGGGGGTTGGAAGGCGTGTTGTTCACTCACGGGTCGCCTTACAGCGAATTGTAATCTTAGAATCATCCACTTCAAGTTCCTGCATCAGCTGTACTATACTCCTTCGCAACTCTGTAGGTATGGCTTGAGGGAGACCTCCAATTGCGTGCGATGTGGTGTGGCGGATGCAGATTTTTTGCATGTGGCGTGGCTGTGTCCTGGTGTGTACGTTTTTTGGACTGCGGTGGCGAAGATGCTGTCTGCTATTGTGTTGGAACCGGTGCACTGCACTCCGGAGCTCTGCCTACTGGGGGATGTTAACAGCCTGAAACCCTGCAATAGACGTGTTGTGGCCATCTCCACCTTATTTGCCAAAAGGGCTGTAGCGCAATGCTGGGGAACTAAGGCAACTCCAACTGTAAAGAAATGGCTCAGGGACTTGCTCTACTGCAGGGACCAGTTGTTGTTATATGAGGAGGAGCTGCCAGAGGCATCTCGCCCTGAGGATTTTGGGCTCCGCTTACAGCATACTTAATGTCTAACCCTAACCCACTATGAGACTTTGGAAAGGATTGCATACTGTTATACATTGCCTATATCACTGGCATTTACGGGATAACCTGTTGCCTGCCTCAATTTTGTAGTTTTTGTTAAGCATTGTCTGAGGTTCTCTGTGCTGATGCTACCGCTCCGCATTGTTCAATCTAATGTAAGCATTCATTCTTGCCCAATAATGCTACTGTTACGTATACACCTGGTCACAAATGCACAAGTCTTTTTTTATATATGTACTAGAACTGTACTCTCGTTCTGCCTGGGGTGGAGGGGGATTTACAGGGGTGTTGTATGATGCTGATGTTCTGTATTGGATTGCAATTCAATGCTGTTCTTCTATCTGTTAAACTAATAAACAGATTTAAAAAAAAAAAAAAAAAAAAGCATGCCTGGCACCCATGACCGTGAGGTTGTACACTCACTCACACCTCTGCAAATAAATGAAAACAACGAGCTATCCAGCCAGCTAACACTACACCTTTTTATATTGTCGAAAAGGAACAATTAGCAACATAATTGGGTTTGCATTATGTTAACGTTGTAATGCCTGCATGGCTCGGGCTACCAAGCCACCTCTGCCAGCAGGATACCTACTTTTCAGTCCAGTACTTTATTTTTAGCAATCACTTTTCCAGGTCTGTGGGTCCAATTGAAACAAACCATGACAACGACTATCAGAATGCACTCATTTGTGTAATGAAAACACTGGCCTTCTGCTGCTGTTTTTGAGACTTGAAATAAAGAACTTTAATTTCAGATGTTTGTTATTCTTGTTAAAAGAAATTGGAATTTATGATGCTCCGCCACTGCAAGCTCATTCTGTATCCCATATATTACTTCTTTGCCAATACGTGGTACTCTTTCCATATGTATCTCATGCATATACTGAATTATAAACTGTGCTAACGAGAGGCAGCATGGCGCCCCCGGGGCCTTGTTCACTCCTATCTAAAACTTTAAAGCTAAAACAACCATTGGCAAAGCCAATAGGTCTCGCTTAACCCGTTGCGTGCTTCTGTCGGCCAACGGCCGTCGCGAGCACTACCTCTGTAGTGCTGCGCACGTCCGTTGGCCGACGCGGCCCCGCCCACTCCGCTAAACTGCCGCACCACGGCGGAATTGCCGCCGCGGTTAAGCGGTTAAGCTTGTGCTCTATTCTGCAGTGTTGTGTGCACGGAGGCGTCAGATCAGCATGAGCTAATAGGTGTATCGGAACGAGTATGAGAAAAATACTTGTTTGCTGGAATCAATTCCAATTTATTTCGTAGTGCTTTATGAAAAAGGAAGGACATTTATAGCCAACACGTGTTTCACCCCCTTACAATGGCCATCTGGCCTGGGGCTTCCTCAGGGCATAGGGAATCGATTGCTGGAAAAGGGGGAAGCTCCTTTCCCAGTTGGTAGTAGTGCGGCAATATTGTCGCGCTGTGTGTAAGAGCTACGGTAATCCGTTCTGTTCCGTCAGTGAGGTGAAGACTGGCCCCGAGCCCTGATGAAATTGCCACAAGGTATTTGGCAATGAAACATGTTGGCCTTCCCTAATTGAAGTGGTCCACAACATTGTGTTTTCTTTTTTAACCTGAGTGGGCTCACGGCATCTAATAAAGTTGGCATTGCTGCGAGTGAGTCACAACTCATTTTAGCTTGGAGAAGCGAGTTTACCTTTTTTCTCACTATGGGGTCGTAGCGGGATAGCACATGACAAGCACTTGTTGTGCATCCTTTCACACATCACTATCTGTTCTTCTTTCACACCTCTTAAAAACTCATACTTGACACAGATTTCAATTTTTCACGGTCTTGAAAGTCACCAATGATGAAAAAACGTGAGCAGACTGGTGAGTACCTACCAGCAGCTCCCTTGGTGATGCTTACGTGAGGTACTTTCAGACCTTTCACATATTTTTTCTTCGTTTGCACTAACATATGGGGATATAAGTGGGGTGGATTGACAAACATTTAAATTTGGACATCAAGGCCCAGCTGCTAGCGGCATTTTTCAGAAGCTAGTCTTTGGGCGGAGAGTTTACTACCCTGCCCTTGGGACCCTTGGAAAGATTAGTTGTCCATGTAAAATCGGGTTTTTATTGATACATTGTTGTTATGAGTGGAGGGCGACCTGTTTTGTAATTCCCTCTTATGCTCCTTATTGTGGATGACGGTTAAGTTTAAGTCATAACATACATTGGGTTCACTGACAGAATATCGAAAACAAAATATCGTGTGGACAGAATATCGTGTCCAAAATATCGAGGACAAGAATATCGAGTAGGTAAGTGCAAATAGATGGGTATTAATTTACTATTCTTAACTCCAGATCTACGTACCTTGAAGATATATATATCGTCAAAGTACATATATGTGGAGTTATATATAGTAAAACTTTACTTACCCATAGAAAATGACCTTCACGATATTCTTGTCCTCGATATTTTGACACGATATTCTGTCCGACGATATTTCTGTTTTCGATATTTTGTCCACCCACCCATACATTGACATTGTTTTTACTAGCAACAGTATTGTCATTTGTGCATGGATTATGACATACATTAATAATGTCATTGCCAGTGTCAGCGCCACTCTGTGGGTAGAGGTTACGACATACATTGATATTACATTGATGGGTATTGACTTGGTCATGCAGGCACAGTTTATGGCATACTTTGATTTTGCCTTTATGGTGTTGCCGTTGTCGGGCCTGCACATATCATGACATTCATTGACATTGTATTCACCCATTCTAACAACCCTAAAATACTCTTACCACCCTATACCCCTACCAACCCCTGAACCCTAAAAACATCCATAAAACTCAATACCCTTAACCACCCCTAAACCCCAGAAATACCCTTTCCAGCACATGCCCCTACCCACCCCTAAACCCTACAAAATATCCTTTCCACCATATACCCCCACCCCTAAACCCTAAAATATCACTTACTTACTCTATGCCCTGACCTACCCTTAAACCCTAAAATACCATACCACCCTATACCCCTACGAACCTCGTAAACCTAAAAACACCCTTACAACCCAATACCCTTATCCACCCCTAACCCCTAAAAAAAACCTGACCACTCTATATCCCTAACCACCCTTAAACCACATAAAATCCCTTACTACACCATACTCTTACCTACCCCATATCATAAAATACCCTTACCATACTTAACCCCTACCAAACCGCGTGTCCAAAATATTAATTTATGGGGAGGGGGACACACGGCCCCCTCCCTAAGCCTCAAGAGGCCCCGGGTAGCCCACTTCCGGGGCAGAAAATATTTAATATGGAGAGGGGAAGGCCACACTGCCTCCCTCCCCGGGCCACAAAAAGCCCTGGGGAGCCCACCCCCGGGGCCAAAATGTAAGAAATTGGGGAGGGGCCATGCAGTCCCCTCCCCAGAGCCATTAAAGGCCCCAGGGACCCCACCCCCAGGGTCAATTACTTTAAGGGAGGAGGGCTGCACGGACCCCCCTCCCTTAGCCATTAATTACCCCATTACCCCATAACTTGGGGCCAACTCAGCAGCTATGTTTCAGGGAGCCCATCTCTGGGACATAGCGGATTCCCTGCTTGCAGCAGCGTGGGAGGGAAACCTGTGTTTGCTCTCCCGCCAAGTGGGAGCAAACACCAAGTCCACTCCCAGTGGGCAGGAGCTTTGAAAATGCTTCTGTCTGCTGGGAGCAGACGTTTGATCTATTTCCCTGCCTGCAGTGATGTGGGCAGAACAAAATATTGCTCCCATCCACAGGGAGCAGCATTTGTAGCTGCTCCCTGCAAGCGGGAGCAATGTTGGTATCTGCTGCATGCGGGGAGCTGGCTGGGATGGGGGGCTTTTGGCCTCTCCCCGTGGCCCCCAACGAGAGTATAGTGGGTGCCCTGGGTGGGCACCCACCTTTAAAAAGGATTGGCCCTGGGGATGTGGTTCTCGCGGTGGAAATCAGCCTCGGGAGGGGGGACACATGCCCACCTCCCATTGCAAATGATGCTGGGATCAAGGTGTTGATGTCCCTGGGCCGAAATCAGCTCGGGAGAGGGGATGCATATCATGATGTCATCAAAGATGTCATTTGAGAAGTCATCAGCGATGTCATAAATGATGTCATAGAACATTCCATGAGTGATGTAAGATGTGAGGTCATAAGCAGTGAATGGCAAGGGAGCAATTTATAGTTAGTGCTGCTAATTATAACTGATGACCCCTAAAAACAACCCCCCCAAACCCTAAAAACAACTCTGTCTCCCTCCTAAGCCCTGAAAACAAAACCAACACCCTGAGCCCTAAAAACAACCCCAACTCCCCTGAGCCCTAAAAACAACCCAGACCCCCTTGAGCCCTAAAAACAACCCTGACCCCCCTGTGCCATAAAACAACCTAGACCCCCGAGCCCTGAAAAAACCTGACCCACCCTGAGCCCTAAAACCTACTGCACCCCTAAAAACTACCCACTCACACCCCCAAAACCCAGCCCCACTTACCAGACCATATTACCCGAACCTTCCTCTTCCTGTGCCTGCCCATCCATACATCTAGACCGCGCACTGCCTTAACCATGCATATGATTGGTTAAGGCATACGCGTGGTTAAGGCAAGTGTGGTTCCACTTGCAGGAAACCGCACGTGTGGCTCAGCCCATGTTGTAAAATATATATATATTTCCAAGGCCAACACCAATGAGACGTTATCGGTTACTACTAGTCATGTTGATTCTGTGACTAGTAATGCTAATTCAGGTGACGTTAACACGATAAGACTCATAACCACATTCAGTGATCAAGAATCCCAAGTTAGAACGATCATACTCAATAACTGGCACATTGTTAAAACTGATTTGACTCTTTCGCACATATTGCCTGACTCTCCCTCCATTACATTCAGAAGGGCGCCCTCCATGAGGGACACTTTAGTGAGGACTAGTCCAGAGGTCATGATGACACCCACTACTTGGCTATCCAACAGAACAGGTTTTTATAAATGCAGTGTTTGTCGAGCCTGTAAATTTGGCATAAACAAACAAGAATATATAGACGCATTTGATCCAACACCTGTTAAGATCAAAGGCATGTACACATGCCGCACTGATTTTGCGGTTTATGTACTAGAATGTACTTGTCATCTCAAATATGTGGGGAGCACGAAGCTACAGGTATTTAACCGTATCCTGCAACATTTGCGTGCCATTGTCAATACGGATCACAACTACCCTGTTGCTCGACACTTTAATCTAGTACACAACAATAACTTAAAAGATTTAACTTATTTTGTTATTGATGCTGTCCCTAAATCGCCCAGAGGTGGAAACAGAGAAAAGAAGTTGCGCCAATTAGAGACTAATTACATCTTGACACTTGACACTAAGATGCCAAATGGATTAAATACGGGTGAGGACATGCACAATTTTTTGTAAAAGGTTAAAATCATGCTAGTGTTCTGTATCCACCCGGGCATCTATGTAAGAACTTGTCAGCATTGGTTATGTACAATGAAATGACCTGTAGTGAAACATGCATATATATTTTTTAACCAAGGGGCTCTTTTTTGATCCGACTAATGGGACCGTGCTATTAACCCCCGTTTTACCTTGTTTTAGCCAATATTTCAGGTTTTAACTGGTTTTATGGGAATTTTATGACTCGGTTTTGGTCGGTTTCATGAAGGCTTTTCTTTGGTTGGTGAGTATATTTATATGTATAGCTGTATTTATACCTATATCATTGATGTTTTATCTACCACTCATTATGCTGCTATTTCCTGGTACTGTAACTGCATATTTGCACATTTTTTCTACCACTCATTATGCTGCTATTTCCTGGTACTGTAACTGCGTATTTGCACATTTTTTCCATGCTGGATTTAACCTTGCACTTTATGTCAGCACCTACCATAGCGTCAATGTATTTACATTAATGCAGTCTGGCATGGTTACCCATGCCACATGTCTCTTACTACATGGTTTCTCGTTTTAAGTGTCATCCCTATTAGTTTTAGGTATTTCATGCATTTTATGCTAGTGATGTGCACTTTAGATATTCACTTTTTAGAAATTACCGGCTGCCTCAATCCTGTATCTTTGAAGCTATGATGTTTGAATAGCTACAATTTTATGTGTCACGCACAGCACTTTATACTGCACTAGCACTTTTATTTTAGCACCCCAACTCCTCATGGCAGGCTTTGTAATTTTTAATGGTATTTTGCAGTAACAGAGATGTTATGAATCTGAATTGTACTGTTACTACTTATTACCCATACAATTTTTGGCCACTTGGCTTTATGTTAAGGAATTGAATAGCATTTACTATTTATGCCATTACATTAGGCATTTAGTTGCACTAATATGTACTTGTTTCAAATGCCCATTTTGGCGCTATATAGTATGCTTTCTATGTCTGTCACCACAGGAGGAGTGGCTAATTGTATAGCACGTTACTATTTAAGACACGTCAATACCCTGGCACGTCATGTGATCAAGACCGGGGCAACCCGGTCGAAACGCGTCATGCAGTGGAGATCCTTTGGTCAATAAAGCACTCATCTCACTGAAAGCTGTTTGTGGTCTGTACCTGATTTTCTGATCGTAAGGAACTTGGCTCAGGTTTTGCAAGCTCATATATATTTTGACACGAAGGGCGCCTTAACACGACTGCTCGAAAGGGATTGTCAATATTTGTGAACTTGCTGGGTCAGAGGTGTGCACGGATAGCGTAGAGCTCAACAGGCGTATAGACAACCTTCGCTCCGCTATCTGTAACGACTACGTTGCAATTGAAAAGCAGCTCGTTCAAACCTTTCCACCATGTCAGCTGACACGTTAAAGGATAGGGAGGCAGCAGCGGCCGATATGTTCAATGACTCCAAAGCTCCCACCATTCACTCCATCTCCCAGAATCCATCAGTGGGGCCACACAATGTCAGCCTCAAAGAGAAAATTAAACAGTTAGAGAAAAAAATGAAATCTGAACAAAGCAAATGGTGGGAGGCAAAATCCCTACAGCGCTATTTAGATGTTGGGAAAATTCCTAGGGGCTTACGAATTTTAACAGCCCCCAGTTATGAGAACCCTGATCCCGAAATGATGAGAGAGTGGGCTGAAACTAATTTGGACTCATCCAGAAAACTAGTTGCTATTTTAGTAAAATATGCGGAGAAGGATCGCTTGAAACTACAGGAGGAGATTGACATCATGAACTCTGAATTAGCCGAAATGGGGCAAACTGATGAACTAAGGAAACTAAAAGAGGAAATGATTAAAAGGCTGAAAAAGAGGAAGATGTTATACGTGAAAGGAAGGCATTTAAATTCCATAGGGACCGGATGGACTATGAATGTGGCCGCATTTTTACATTTGCAAGGAAATTCGATTCTATTAAGGCCTCCAAATACGGCGTACCTCAGGGGTCAAAAACAAACCTAACAAGAGGGGCAACATGAACAAATGGGGCATCTACATCGGATCTTAGCTCTGCAATAGAAAGTGAGACGGAGCAAGATCAGAGGAGTCAGGCAGCACCACAAATACCAGTCAAAATTTGATTGGTAGAAGAAGTGGATTTTTTATGTTGGGAGCGCAGGCAAACCCTGCGCCCAAGAAATCAAATCAAACCACAAGCAACAACAAGAGACCAACCCAGAAACGCCGAGAGAGACGAGCAGCAAAATGAAAGCATCCCCAAAAAACGGGGGCAATCAACACGCCGCAGATGGAAACGTTAGAAACGACTATGACAACTAGTCCGACTGTAATAAACCTTGCAAACATTGATTTAACCAAAGCGGAGGAACAATTATTGATGTTAGGACTTTCATTTTGTCCTGAAAGCTCTTTTAATTATGTCACAACGTGAATGGATATTTACAAAGGCATACGGAAACTAAAACTCAAAAAGTACTTTGCACAACAAGACAAAGGTTCTGAGACGAACAGCACCAAGCATCATGATCCAATATTTCAAGGGTCTCCCCCACTTGGCCTGAATATAAGTGACATGCCCGCCCTTCGGACAATGCAAGAGCTACTTGATGAAAACATGACGGCCACACAAATTGAAAAGCAAAATGCCTTACCACACAATGAAAAAGACCGGGAAAAGGAAACAACTTTGTTTAAACCCAGCTCAAGCTTCAACCCAATCATGCCTCGTGATGCAATTGAAATATTCCAAGAGCAAATAGTGAGTGACATCAAAAAATTGAACCATAAAGTCCAGAGGTTGGTAAGAACAAAGAAAAATAAAATGGACATACAATATCACTCACTAATGAAGAAACTCAAATCCAATACAGAATTGGTAATTAGGAACTCTGACAAGGGAGGTAACCTAGTTTTGTGGAACAAAAAGGACTACATCACAGAAGCAATGAATCAGCTCCAGGACAGGCAATGTTATTGCAAATGCGATATGGTAACCCTTAGGACTACATACAACGAATACAGGATGAAACTGACAGCCTGGAAAAATGCAGGGTTACTTTCGCAACAAGAATATCTATACCTACGGAATGATCATCCAGTAACACCAATATTGTATTTTATTCCTAAAATACATAAAAACCCAGCTAAACCACCGGGAAGACCGATCATTTCCGCAAGAAACAGCCTCCTTGAACATACTTCTGTATATGTGGACTATTTTCTTCAAATCTATGTACAGAATCTACCTTCATACATCCGGGACACTGGAGACTTTTTATCAAAAATCCAGAAATGTGGATGGAATCATGATTATTTGTTAATCACATTAGATGTGTCTTCACTATACACCTCTATAAATCACCGGGATGGTATGAAAGCGTTGACGCACTATCTTGATCAGAGGCCACCGGAATTGAAACATCATAGCAAAATGCTCAGGGATATGGTTAGCTTTTGTTTAAATAACAATATTTTTATTTTTCTGAATACTCTATATCACCAATTACGTGGTGTAGCTATGGGGGCCAGCTTTTCCCCCAGCTATGCCTGTCTCCACATGGGTTGGTGGGAGGAGTTGGTCCTCCTCAGAGAACATGAGAGAAAAGTTACCCAAAACATCAAGGTGTGGCTGAGATACATTGATGATCTCTTCATCATCTGGCAGGGGACCCGGCCGGAGGCGGAGGGATTCATCGGTGATCTCAACAACAACAATCTTAATTTAGAATTCACAGCCACCATAAGCGACCAAGTAGTTAATTTCCTGGATGTACAGATTTACATCAGGGAAGGAAAAATTGCAACTAGACTACACCGTAAAACTACTGCAGGGAATGCTGTTCTGCACGCTAGGAGCTCTCACCCACAACATCTTATACGGAGTATACCCTATGGTGAGATGCTCCGGTTGAAACGCATCTGCAGCAATGATGATGATTTACTGTTGGCCCAATTAGCTAGTCAAAGAAGGTTTCTTGAAAGGGGATATGACAAAAAACGATTGCAACAGCCATTACTAAAAGTAATGAATTGGAAAGAACAGTCTTACTATCCCTTCAGCCAAGATCTATCAGATTAGAGGGTGACCATAACAACAAGGAAAACCCAGATACCTTCAGATTCATAATTGGCTATAGCAAACAGGCAAGAGCCATCAGTAATATCATCAAGAAAAATTGGCCTATTATCCTAAGCGACCCTACGATAGGCCATCTGCTACCCAAAAGGGCAGGAATCACGTATAGTAAAGCGCCTTCAATGAGAGACGAGCTAGTCCATAATGACCCGGGAAACTGTACCAAATCCACATGGTTATCCCAACGTAAGGGCTTTTTCAAGTGCAGAGTATGTAAGGCATGCCAACATGGGGTCAACAAATCCTCTTACAGAACTCCGTTCAGTGATCAGGAGAAACCAATTTATAAAAATCTGACATGCAAGTCAGAATACGTGGTCTATGTGCTGGAGTGTCCGTGTGGCCTTAGATATGTGGGAAGTACCATCCTACAGGGCCACAAGAGGATACTCCAGCACATCAGAGCCATCAAGAACAATGACCAGGCCTATCCAGTGGCACGTCATTTCAAGGACCTACACAAGGGAGACCCCAAAGACCTGACATACTTTTTAATTGACTCCATACCTCCAAACAAACGTGGAGGGAACAGGGAAAAGGCCCTTAGGAAGCTGGAAACCAGATATATTTTGGAATTGGACAGTAAACATCCAGGGGGCCTTAACGGGACAGATGATTTATACACATGCCTCTAGCACCTTGAGCGGAGGTGAATTTTTCTGATAATAATTTTTATTAAAACTGAGTCGGTAAAAATATATAGGGGAATTAACATGCTGCCTCCCAATATCTCTATCACAGTTACATTTTAAATAGGTTTTAGCTTTTTTGCACATAGAGGGTTTATATACACAATCTTCTCTAATTTATTTATTTGCACTAGCACTTTTTTCTCTGAATAACGCAAGGGTTTCTTTACTGGACTAGAATAGCTACATGTCTAAATAGTAAGGGCGCAATATGAGTAATATCTAGAATGCCATTTACATTGAACAATGTTAATTGTAGTTAAGCATTAATGCCAATATGTTTCCCCTGATGTAGGACATTCCACAATAGATTCATAGCAGCAATGGGCTGGTATTTAAACTATGATGTTTTTTGATCAGCCCTGCCTTTTAATCTGTTTATTTTGCAAATAGCAAAACATCATGATTATGTGATGTATATATATCAATGCCAGATTTTAACATGGGCTGTCCAGTTCAGTCAATGTAAAACACAGGTAATTTTCTGACAAATGATGGTTAGAACAAATGATGTGTTTTAAGGTTTTTACATATTTATTTACATATTTATATATTTATATATCTATCTGTGAAAAACATTACCTGTACAGTAGTAACTCCTCTATGTTGATTTTCCTTGCGTTTACCTTGCACTTGTCACTTTAAGAAAATGGTAAAAAAATGGCTTTTAAGGCAGACCTAGAACTGTGTAACGCATCATGTGATCAAGGGTCTACGGACCCGAAACGCGTCATGGCTGAGGTTTGATTGAGCTGCAATAAACAACTCACTGCTTCGCACAAAACTGTGGTCCGGGCTCCTGTTCTTCATCTGTTTTACCGCAGTACGAGAGGAGTTGCTGCGCTATATATATATATATATATATATATATATATATATATATATATATATATATATATATATATATATATAACCTATTTGCAGTCTCCAGTAGGTTGCTATAGTTAGGATGTAGTTTCAATAGGAAAAGCGTTATTTGACTTGCCTATATCTTTGGCGTCGTTAGACAAATCTTCAAGAAATGTTCACAAAAATGTGCCCCAGTGCTTCTTGTCATGCATGGAGAGTTTCAGGGTGATCCGTCAAGTGCGGGCCTAGAAAAAAGGGGTCAAAAATGTGTGTTTCCCATGTTAATTCCCCTAGGACCTTTAGACATGGCTACAGCCCGAACTGCTGAATGTAATGACACCAAATTTGACAGAAAGGTAGATGTTGGTTCACTGAAGTGTCTTTTTGTGATTTTGTGTAATCCATTCAGTAGTTGCAGAGTTAGTTAAAAAAAAATTAATTCTATATATTGGGGCGTGGAGGATCCGTGACCCTTCTCGCACTCTTGCTGAGATCTGATTGGCTACAAACACTTCAAACCAGGAAGTGTTGGTAGTCATCTTGGGACTAGGCTTGAGCCAAGTCCAAGAGAAAAGGTTATAAAAAAAGAAAAGGTGCCAGGGTAGAAATACCGTGACTCCCTAGGCCTCTTGGGGGGGTCTGACAGGGACCCGGCAGAGCCAAATAAAAGCATTAAAAAAAGAAATTGTGATGTCACTGACATGTCATGTGGGATGTAATATGGGAGGTCATAAGCAGTGCATTGCAGGACGTGAGTTATAGTTAGCTCAGGTAAATATAACTGCTGAATTTCACTAGTTTTGTACGAATTAAATCTGAGCCTAACTATAACGTCTCTGTAACGTTTAGTTTTTTCAGTGAATTTCTAAGGTTTTTTTAATTCTATTTCCTAACTATAACATCCCTGTAACCTTTGCTTTTTTCAGTGAATTTCTACCGTTTTTTAAATTCTTTTTCCTATCTATAATGTTCCTGTATCCTTTGTTTTTTAAGTGAATTTGTAACATTTTTTAAATTTTATTTCCTAACGGTAACCACTAACCTTTGATGCTGAATGTGTGAGTAAGTGCATGAGTGTCTCAGTGGGTGTATGAGTGTCTGAGTAAGTTTGTAAGTGGGTGTGAGACAGTAAGAGTGGGCTGTAAGTGGGTTAATGAGTATCTGATTGAGTCTGTGAGTCTCTGATAGGAGTAGATGGTAAACTCCACTCCCCCAGTGGAGCTTGTGAAATTTTGCCACTCCACGGTCTGCTTGAAACGCAGAGTTCGGCAACAATTCCGCCAACTGGAAGTGGAGCGGAGTTTACGGGTGTTCTTACCTCTAGACTTCATCCCCCAAGAGTAGTGTGCCAGGAGGCGTGTTTGCAGAGTGGTAGAGAAAAGGGGCAGGGCCTCTGATGAGCTCTGAGCATTCCCGGTGCGGGGGACCTACTTGTGGCAATAATACAGGTTCTGGCCCCGAACGACTCTCAGCAGCCAAGGGGACATTATCCTCCAAACAGTAGTGTGCCAGGGGGCACATTTGGAGAGTGGTTGAGAAAGGGGGCAGGGCATACGACAAGGTCTGAGCAATCACGGTGTGGGGGGATCTTACATGTGGGCGTTATTGAGCCCTGGAGAGGTGGTGGTCCCTGGGGCTCGGGGGGTCAGTGTGGCCCCCCTTTACTCTTTCTTTAGCTCTGGGGATTTGGTGGTCCACGGGGCAATAAAGCCCTGGGGAGGTAGTGGTCCCCGGGGCTCAGAGCCTTAGGAAGTGCCCCCTTCTTTTTAAAAAAATATAGCCCCGGGACCTGGCCCACACAGGTGTAATCAAGACCGCGCTTGTTTTAAAAAAAAATTGCTGTGGATTTGCCTCTCGGTTGCATTTTTGCAGCAATTTTTTTTTAAAGTGATTTTAGCTCTAGTCTGGGTCCCTGGAGGGACCCCACCACCACACCTAGGGAATCAGGGTATTCCTATCCTGCCGCCTTTTCTCTTATTTAAACATTTTTGTTAGCCGAGTCCCAAGATGGCTGCCAATACTTCCTGGCTGAAGTGTTGGCAGCCAATCAGATCTCACCATGAGATCTGTGCTTAGGCTCCGCCAAGGTATCCTCATTTGCTTTCCGTTAAATTTCTTAACAGCTACTGAGCGGATTTACACCGGATAACTCAAAATGTGATCTGTGAACCAAAATCTACCTTCCTGCCAAATCTGGCTTAACTCCGTCCAGCGGTTCAGGCTGTAGTCGTTGTCAAAACTCCTATGAGAATTAACATGGGAAATTTTATTTTTTTACCCCCCTCCCCTTTTTCTTGGCCCCTGCTTGACGGATCACCCTGAAACTTTCCATGCACGAGACTCACTATGACACTTTTTTTGGAACATTTCATGAAGATTTGTCAAACGGTGCCAAAGATACAGGCAAGTCAAAAAAAGCTTTTTCTATAGAAACATGAACTGATTGCCAGTAAGTAATATATATATATAATTTTCAAAACTAATACGCCAGTTACTTCAGCTGCTGTCTTGAAAATTTCGGGAGATCCACCAAGCGGGAGCAGAGAAAATGGGAGGTCTCAAAACGCTTTTTCTCCATGTTAATTTCCATAGGATACAGATACAGCCTGAACTGCTGAACAGAATTACACCAAATTTGGCAGAAAGGTAGCTCTTGGTCCAGAAAGCTACCTTTTGTTAAATGGTGAAAATCCGTTTAGTAGTTGCTGAGAAATTTAAAGATTTCTCAGATATACAACTGAGGCCACGGTGGATCCGTGACCCCTCCCGATCTCGTGCCTGAGATCTAATTGGCTGCCAACACTTCAAACCAGGAAGTGTTGGCAGCCATCTTGTGACTCGGTTCAAAAAGAAAAGGGGGCAGGGTAGAAACACCCTGACCCCTGGGCTTCTTGGGGGGTTCCCACAGGGACCCACAGGGCCAAAAAATCATTTTTTCAAACAATATCAGCGGGAGTGGTGTTGGATTCGCGACTCCCACCAAAAATGGAAAGAAAACTCCCTCCTCAGGCTGTTCAAAGTCCTGGGGACCATCGCAGAGATGAAGTTAAAAAATAATGCGGGGGAGGCGCTGCCCCAGGGACCGCCACCATGCCGGGGCACTTTACTTTAGAACTGCGGGGTGCCCGTCCGACCCCACCGCAGCCACAGGGACACCGCCTCCACGGGGCGAACATAAATATTAATGCGTGGGGGGGCAAAAGTGACTACTAGTTAAAAAAACTTCACCGAAAAAAACAAAGGTGACAGGGACGTTATAGTTATAGTTAGGAATTAGCATTTAAAAAGCCTTAGAATTTCACTGAAAAAAAGTAAATGTTACAGGTACATTATAGTTAGCAAATAAAATTTAAAAAACCTATAACTGCTGAATTTCTCTGGGATTGTACGAGTGAAATCTGACCCTATCTATAACGCCCCTGTAACCGTTAATTTGTTCAGTGAAAATATATATACAAACGCGTCAGGAGCTCGGATATTTTAAGCCTGCAATATTTCAATAAATGCTCTGTGAAGTCTGAAACTGGGCTGTGGCACTTCTGTTTTGTGTTTTAATTACCGGGATTTCCGTCCCAGGCAGGCACGGCCACCCTGCAAGGTCGGGGGCCCACGACGACAGAGTTTTCTTCTGGTGTAAATATGGGGGGCAGGACCCGCCCGCCTCCCGAAAGGAAAATGGATTGTCCAGATACTCACCATGACGGAGGTGGGAAAGGGCGACAAGAGAGGTTATCACCTCATCTTGGTTAGGACTGGACTCTTTGCATGGATTTTAGATGTTTCAGGGCAATAACTATGTGAACATGGACTTCACCAAGCGAAGTATGAATTTTATAATGCTTGAGACTTACGATATTCTTGGCCCAATGTTTAACAAGTGGTACTGATTTTAGATGTTTCAGGGCAATAACTTTTAGATGTTTCAGGGCAATAACTTGACCAAGCAAAGTATGGATTTTATAATGCTTGAGACTTATGATATTCGTGGCCCAATGTTTACCAAGTGGTACTGCAAGTACAGAACGCCATTCGGCATAAAAGAAATTATCTTGCAGTTTCAATAGCACTATGGGACATGTAGTCTTTATTGTGAGTCACAAGCTTGAGAGAATATATAAACACCTGTGGCTGGTGAAGCAATTCCTATGATTAAGGCATTCATGCCGAAACGCGTCAGGAGCTCGCATATTTAAAGCCTGCAATATTTCAATAAATGCTCTGTGAAGTCTGGAACTGGGCTGTAGCACTTCTGTTTTGTGTTTTCATTACTGGGATTTCTGTCCCCAGCAGCCATGGCCGCCCTGCAGGGTCGGGGGCCCCCGACGACGGAGTTTTCTTCTGGTGTAAATATGGGGGGCATGACCCGCCCGCCTCCCGAAATGAAAATGGATTGTCCGGATACTCACCATGACGGAGGTGGGAAAGGGCGACAAGAGAGGTTATCACCTCATCTTAGTAAGGACTGGAGTTTTTGCATGGACTTTAGATGTTTCAGGGCAATAACTATGTGAACATGGACTTCACCAAGCGAAGTATGGATTTTATAATGCTTAAAACTTACGATATTCGTGGCCCAATGTTTAACAAGTGGTACTGCAAGTACAGAATGCCATTCGGCATAACGGACATTATCTTGCAGTTGTAATAGCACTATGGGACATGTAGTCTTTATTGTGAGTCAAATGCTTGAGAGAATATTTAAACACCTGTTGCTTGTGAAGCAATTCCTATGATTAAGACATTCATGCCGAAATGCGTCAGGAGCTCACATATTTAAAGCCTGCAATATTTCAATAAATGCTCTGTGAAGTCTAGAACTGGGCTGTGGCACTTCTGTTTTGTGTTTTAATTACCGGGATTTCCGTCCCCGGCAGCCACGGCTGCCCTGCAGGGTCGGGGGCCCTCGACGACGGAGTTTTCTTCTGGTGTAAATGTGGGAGGCATGACCCGCCCGCCTCCCAAAAGGAAAATGGATTGTCCGGATACTCACCATGACGGAGGTTGGAAAGGGCTAAAAGAGAGGTTATCACCTCATCTTGGTATGGACTGGACTCTTTGCATGGATTTTAGATGTTTCAGGGCAATAACTATTTGAACATGGACTTCACCAAGCGAAGTATGGATTTTATAATGCTTGAGACATACGATATTCGTGGCCCAATGTTTAACAAGTGGTACTGCAAGTACAGAACGCCATTCGGCATAACGGACATTATCTTGCAGTTGCAATAGCACTATGGGACATGTAGTCTTTATTGTGAGTTACATGCTTGAGAGAATATTTAGACACATGTGGCTTGTGAAGCAATTCCTATGATTAAGGCATTCAGGCCGAAACGCGTCAGAAGCTCGCATATTTAAAGCCTGCAATATTTCAATAAATGCGCTGTGAAGTCTGGAACTGGGCTGTGGCACTTCTGTTTTGTGTTTTCATTACTGGGATTTCTGTGCCCTGCAGAGTCGGGGGCCCCCGACGACGGAGTTTACTTCTGGTGTAAATATGGGGGGCATGACCCGCCCGCCTCCCGAAATAAAAATGGATTGTCCGGATACTCACCATGACGGAGGTGGGAAAGGGAGACAAGAGAGGTTATCAACTCATCTTGGTAAGGACTGGACTCTTTTCATGGATTTTAGATCTCTCAGGGCAATAACTATGTGAACATGGACTTCACCAAGCGAAGTATGGATTTTATAATGCTTGAAATTTACGATATTCGTGGCCCAATGTTTAACAAGTGGTACTGCAAGTACAGAATGCCATTCGGCATAACGGACATTATCTTGCAGTTGTAATAGCACTATGGGACATGTAGTCTTTATTGTGAGTCAAATGCTTGAGAGAATATTTAAACACCTGTTGCTTGTGAAGCAATTCCTATGATTAAGGCATTCATGCCGAAACGCGTCAGGAGCTCGCATATTTAAAGCCTGCAATATTTCAATAAATGCTCTGTGAAGTCTAGAACTGGGCTGTGGCATTCTGTTTTGTGTTTTAATTACCGGGATTTCCGTCCCCGGCAGCCACGGCTGCCCCGCAGGGTCGGGGGCCCTCGACGACGGAGTTTTCTTCTGGTGTAAATATGGGAGGCATGACCCGCCCGCCTCACGAAATGAAAATGGATTGTCCGGATACTCACCATGACGGAGGTGGGAAAGGGAGACGAGAGGTTATCACCTCATCTTGGTAAGGACTGGACTCATTGCATGGATTTTAGATGTTTCAGGGCAATAACTATGTGAACATGGACTTCACCAAGCGAAGTATGGATTTTATAATGCTTGAGACATACGATATTCGTGGCCCAATGTTTAACAAGTGGTACTGCAAGTTCAGAACGCCATTCGGCATAACGGACATTATCTTGCAGTTGCAATAGCACTATGGGACATGTAGTCTTTATTGTGAGTCACATGCTTGAGAGAATATTTAGACACATGTGGCTTGTGAAGCAATTCCTATGATTAAGGCATTCACGCCGAAACGCGTCAGGAGCTCGCATATTTAAAGCCTGCAATATATCAATAAATGCTCTTTGAATTCTGGAACTGGGCTGTGGCACTTCTGTTTTGTGTTTTAATTACCGAGATTTCCATCCCCGGCAGCCACGTCCGCCCTGCAGGGTCGGGGTCCACAGACGACAGAGTTTTATTCTGGTGTAAATATGGGGGGCATGACACGCCCGCCTCCCGTAATAAAAATGGATTGTCCAGATACTCACCATGACGGAGCTGGGAAATGGCGACAAGAGAGGTTATCACCTCATCCTGGTAAGGACTGGACTCTTTTCATGGATTTTAGATGTTTCAGGGCAATAACTATGTGAACATGGACTTCACCAAGTGAAGTATGGATTTTATAATGCTTGAGACTTACGATATTCGTGGCTCAATGTTTGACAAGTGGTACTGCAAGTACAGAACGCCATTCGGCATAACGGACATTATCTTGCAGTTGCAATAGCACTATGGGACATGTAGTCTTTATTGTGAGTCACATGCTTGAGAGAATATTTAAACACCTGTGGCTGGTGAAGCAATTCCTATGATTAAGGCATTCATGCCGAAACGCGTCAGGAGCTCGCATATTTAACCCCTTCCCTGCTCATGACGAGCTCAGCTCGTCATGCTGCACGGGCGGGCTGTGCGCATGACGAGCTGAGCTCGTCACGACCACGCCCGCGATTGGAATGTCCAGCACCTGGCTGGAATTCTGCTCGCAGCGAAGGCGTTAAAGCCTGCAATATTTCAATAAATGCTCTGTGAAGTCTGGAACTGGGCTGTAGCACTTCTGTTTTGTGTTTTCATTACTGGGATTTCTGTCCCCAGCAGCCATGGCCGCCCTGCAGGGTCGGGGGCCCCCGACGACGGAGTTTTCTTCTGGTGTAAATATGGGGGGCATGACCTGCCCGCCTCCCGAAATGAAAATGGATTGTCCGGATACTCACCATGACGGAGGTGGGAAAGGGCGACAAGAGAGGTTATCACCTCATCTTGGTAAGGACTGGACTCTTTGCATGGATTTTAGATATTTCAGGGCAAAAACTATGTGAACATGGACTTCACCAAGTGAAGTATGGATTTTATAATGCTTGAGACTTACGATATTCGTGGCCCAATGTTTAACAAGTGGTACTGCAAGTACAGAACGCCATTCGGCATAATGGACATTATCTTGCAGTTGTAATAGCACTATGGGACATGTAGTCTTTATTGTGAGTCACATGCTTGAGAGAATATTTAAACACCTGTGGCTTGTGAATCAATTCCTATGATTAAGGCATTCACGCCGAAACGCGCCAGGAGCTCGCATATTCAAAGCCTGCAATATTTCAATAAATGCTCTGTGAAGTCTGGAACTGGGCTGTGGCACTTCTGTTTTGTGTTTTAATTACCGGGATTTCCGCCCCCGGCAGCCACGCCCGCCCTGCAGGGTCGGGGGCCCCCGACGACGGAGTTTTCTTCTGATATATATATATATATATATATATATATATATATATATATATATATATATATATATATCCAAATGAAAAGGGTGCTCCCAAATGAAGGCGCCACATGCGGTGTATAAAGTATTCCTTTATTGCTGGAGGACTGCAGGTCATTCAGCGTTGTCTTCAACAGCGAAAATCAGCTTGCCAACTAATTGCCATACGCGTTTCAGGCACATTTGCCCTTGTTCACTGGCTTTGGCTACTCTGTAACAGGCAACAAACAGTGACGCTGTGTTCACAGCGCTTCTAATAGTCCCGCCTCAATGGGCGTGTCTGACAGGTGCATCTTGGTCTCTGTAGTTTACAGTCCATAGTGGGTGCCTGCTTATTACTTTAAAATGTTCAATATCCAAGTGGACTCGTTGTTTACTCACAAAGTTGATGGCCCACACAATTTGTGCCCTACCAACAGGTTACACCGCTCCAACTGCGCTTGATTTCCTTAAGCGCTCAGGACCCTCTTGCTGTGCAGGAGGGCGTCTTCGCGACCAGAGCAAGGCCGCCATATATCCAAATGAAAAGGGTGCTCCCAAATGAAGGCGAAATGAAGGTTTGACGAATCATCATGAAATTTTCAAAACTAGTGGGGCGCTCCGGTCAGCTCCTGTCTTGAAAGTTTCGGGGTGATTCATCAAGCGGGGGCCGAGTAAAAAGGGCTACAGCCTGAACTGCCGAACTGCTGAACGGAATTACACCAAATTTTGCAAAAAGGTAGCGCTTGGTTCAGAAAGCGACCTTTTTTTTAAATGGTGTATATCCGTTCAGTAGTTGCGGAGAAATTCAAAATATAAGAGTGAAAAAATCAATTTCCCATAGGAAACTTTATGCAAGGCTACAGCCAAAACAGCTGAACGGAATTACACCAAATTTGGCAAAAAGGTAGTGCTTGGTTCAGAAAGCACTCTTTTTAAATATGGTGTAAATCCGTTCAGAAGTTGCTGAGAAAATCCAAAATAAAAGTTTCGATATCTATGGCCGCGTTGGATCCGCGCACCCTCCCGATCATGAGCTGCATGCTAATTGGCTGTCAACACTCCAAACCAGGAAGTGTTGACAGCCATCTTGTTCCTCGGTAGAACCGAGGAACAAGAAACCATTAAAACGCAAAAAGGGGGCAGGGTAGAAACACCTTGACCCCCTAGGCCTGCTCAGGGGGTCCTATAAGGACCCCCAGCACCCCCCAAAAAAATGTTTTTTTTTAAAAAATCGGCGGGATGCGCTTAGGGTGCGCGGATCCCGCCGAGAAAAAAAAAAAACGAAGCGCGGTCTCCCGCGCTTCGTAGTTAATTGGCCCCCGGGTGGGCCAAGTCCCGGGGGCATGGGGGGTTTATTTAATAATATGGGGGGGCCTCTAAGGCCCCCCAAGCCCCGGGGACCGCCACCCCCCGGGGCTTTAAAACAATAATGGTGCGGGAGGGCTCTCGGCCCTCCCGCAGCCCCGGGGACCGCCACCCCCCGGGGCTTCTTTTTTTAAAAATAATACACCTGTGTGGGGGGGGCTCGAGCCCCCCCACATGCCCCGGGGACCGCCACCTCCCCGGGGCACTAACAAAATAAATGTGGGGGTCCGTTTCGGACCCCCGAAGCCCCGGGGACCACCACCTCCCCGGGGCTTTAAAGACATGGGAGGGGGGCCACGTGGCCCCCCTCCTGGACCCTGTGGTGGCCCTGGGGACTGCCACCCCCCAGGGCCAGCTCCTGCAGTGTCCCGGGGTGCCTACCCCCGGGACACTGTAGTTTGCTATGACAGGACGGGAGCCTCGCGGCTCCCGTCCTGTCATAGCAAACTGCTTTGGATATTGGAAGAGAGAGCAGGAAACCTGCTCTCTCTTCCAATATCCAAAGCACATTGCTTTTCCACACGGGGAGCTGCATGTTAGCAGCTCCCCATGTGGAAAAGCAATGCCGGCTCCCGCAGGAGGCGGGGAGCCGGCAGGGTCCATGGGGGAGTTGGGGTCCCCCCACGGACCCCAAAGGATAGGGCCAGCCCCGGGGGATGGGGTCCCCGGGGCAAGTAGTGGCCCGGGAGAGGGCCACGCAGCCCCCCTCTCCAAAAATAATTACATTTTTTTTTAAAACAAATATAGGCTGGCCCCGGGGGATGGGGTCCCCGGGGCCATAAGTGGCCTGAGGAGGGGGGCAACGCAGCCCCCCTCCATCAGTTAAAAAAAAAAAAAAAAAAGTCCAAGCCCCGGGGGATGGGGTCCCCGGGGCCGATTAAGGCCTGGGGAGGGGGGCCACGCGGCCCCCTTCCAAATTTTTTATTTAAAAAAATATATATATTAGGGGGCAGGCCCTGGGGGATGGGGTCCCCGGGGCCAATAAATTAGAAAAAGAAGGGGGCCACACAGCCCCCCTTCTTAAAAAAAGAAAAAAGTCCGGCATCGGCCGGAGGCCACGCCCCTTCTTTCAGCACTCTGCAAACGCGCCCACTGGCGCGTTTGCAGATGGGAACGAATTCCCCTTGAATACTGGGGGTCCCTGAGGGCCAACTAGCCCACCAGGAACCTCCAGTATGCGCCAGGGAGCTGCGTTGCAGAGAGGTGTACAGAGGCCACGCCCCTTTTACACCTCTCTGCAACGCAGCTCTGTGGCGCTTACTGGAGGTACCTGGTGGGCTAGTTGGACCCCAGGGACCCTCAGGATTCAAGGGGACTTAATCCCCCAACTTAAAACGCGCCACGGGGCGCGTTTGCACAGTGGTGAAGGGAGGGGGCGGGGCTTCAGGTGACATGTGTGCAAACAGGCCCCGTGGTGCGTTTTAAGATGGGGAATCAAATCCCCTTCAATCCTGAAGGTCCCTGGGGGCCAACTAGACCACCAGGTACCTCCAGTAAGCGCCACGGAGCTGCGTTGCAGAGTGTTGTAAAAAGGGGCGTGGCCTCTGAACACCACTCTACAACGCAGCTCTCTGGCGCATACTGGAGGTATCTGGTGGGCTAGTTGGCCCCTAGGGACCCTCGGGATTGAGGAGGAATTAATTCTCCAACTTAAAACGCGCCACAGGGCGTGTTTGCAGACATGTCACCTCAGGCCCCACCCCCTTCCTTCACCATTGTGCAAATATTCCTCTAAAATCAGCCGAACTACGAATTCCGATTTACTCACCTGTTATCAGGAGAGACCTCAGTGCTGCATCTTTGAGCCCAGTACAGATCCTGAAAAGTAATTCTAACTGTACTTTACAGTAACTTGAATTTCCTTCCATAGGCTAACATTGACTGGTTTCACTTGGAAATTCTTCTAAGTGTTGAGTTTTGGAACTTTATAATATTCCTCTAAAATCAGCTGAACTACAAATTCCAATTTACTCACCTGTTATCAGAAGAGACCTCAGTGCTGCATCTTTCAGCCCAGTAAAGATCCTGAAAAGTAATTCTAACCGTACTTACCAGTAACTTGTATTTCCTTCCATAGGAATCCATTGTCTGGTTTTCAGCAGAAAAGTTTGTGTCGATTTTCACAAACTACAAATATTCCTTAAAAATCGCCTGTATGACTTAAACGCATTCTTTCAACTGTTTACAGGAGATGCACCAGTGCTGGATCCAGGATCCACCACTGAGTAAGAAAAAGTAACGAAAACACTACTTACCTGCTAAGTGAATTTCCTCCCATAGGATAACATTGGTGATTCTATGTGAAAATGTTTCTAAGTGTCAACTTTTAAAATACAATAATATCCCTTAAAAATCACTACTGTAACCAAAACGCTTTTACTCAACTGTTTACAGGAGATGTCCCAGGACTGAATCTAGGATCCAGTCCTGTGGTTAGAAAAGTAATCGATAAAGTAACTAATTGCATTTAACTAGAAATTCACATTGAGCTCAATGTTGCATTGTGTTTGAAATTGTGTTGCCCATTGCAACAACTGTAACTACTGTACTTAAAAGTCTATTCCCTATTTGCAAAGTATTTAAACTAAAGTAATTCATTCTGAGAAAGTATATTTTGTAATGTAATGTATAATGTAATTACAATGTAATTTAAAAAATAAAATATCTAAAAATAAATAGTTTTAAAAAATGTTGTAAATCAGTATCAAAAAAATAAATATAACAATTAATACATTTAAAAATTGTCATTTACAAAACCTTTGAAATTCACTGAAAAAACCATAGGTTTTAGGGGCGATATAGTTAGAAATTAGCATTTAAAAAAACTTTTGAAATTCACTGAAAAAACCATAGGTTTTAGGCACATTATAGTTAGAAATTAGCATTTAAAAAACCTTTCAAATTCACTGAAAAAACCATAGGTTTCAGACACCTTATAGTTAGAAATTAGCTTTTAAAAAACCTTTGAAATTCACTGAAAAAACCATAGGTTTTAGGGACAGTTATAGTTAGTTGGACATTTCACTCGTACAAAACCCGTGAAATTCCCCCGTTATAGTTAGTTCAGCTAACTATAACTTGCGCCCGCAATGCACTGCTGATGACGTCACATATTACATCACTCATGACATGGTCAGTGACATCACTGATGACATCACTGATGACATCTCAAATGACATCACTGATGACATCACTGATGACATCATCCACGTGATAATCTGATGCACCTCCTCACACCCTAATATAACCTTTGATACACCCACTCTAAATTACAGACTGCCATTCGCAAAACCATAGACACTCCAACACCAATAACTACATACCCACTCACTGATTCTTAGGTCTACACACACACATCCACTCACTCACCCGTACAGTCACTCATACTTATGGTCACTCAGTACAGGACTATCATATGCACTCATACTCCTATATAGACACTCAAACACCGCCACTCATCCATAGAGGTACTCACACACCTAGTCAGTCATGCAAATAATTAAACACACTGCCATTTACTCACCTATACAGTTATACACACACCAGCTCACTTACTCATACAAATACTAGCACATTCTTACGCTCTTATACAATCACTGATACAAGCACACACTCATCCATACAGTCACTCTCACAATCACACACTCTCGCTTATAGCTATTTATATACTCCAACACACATATATACTGCCTTTCACATATGTAGTTACTCACACATGTACCACTGGGACATACATTCACTCACTAACACACTCTTACACACACTTACCCACCCATAGAGTCTATCACAGATGCACTCTTGAAACCATCCACCCAGTGAATCACCCACTCACACATCTATGCACAGAGTCGCACACACCCCACCCACACAAACACTCAGGCACCCATACAGATACTCAGAGAACCAATCAATAACTCATATAGACACTCATGTAGCTATTCACAAACCCATGCAGCCACTTACACAGCAATAGACAGACGGATACAGACATTCACCCAGTTTAGTCACTAACCCATGCATTCAGTAAGATATGTTTAATCACTCACTTATAGAGTTAGTCACGCACCTACTAAATCATCCATACAGACACTTATACACCCACTCATTCTTCAATACGCCTTTCCCTATATACATTAAAAATATTTAAACTTTACAGAAACACAGTCACTGGATGATGTCATCAGTGATGTCATTTGAGATGTCATCAGTGATGTCATCAGTGATGTCACTGACCATGTCATGAGTGATGTAATATGTGACGTCATCAGCAGTGCATTATGGGGCACGAGTTATAGTTAGCTGAACTAACTATAACGGGGGAATTTCCACGGGTTTTGTACGAGTGAAATGTCCAACTAACTATAACTGTCCCTAAAACCTATGGTTTTTTCAGTGAATTTCAAAGGTTTTTTAAAAGCTAATTTCTAACTATAACATGTCTGAAACCTATGGTTTTTTCAGTGAATATATATATATATGCAAAACAAAGTTACCCCTTTTTAGTGGAAGGCACTCTCAGGATCGCTCCACAGGCGGAAGCAGGATACATAACCACAGCTCCTTTTTCCTTCCTCCGCTGCCAACGCGTTTCGGGCCAACCGCCCTTCCTCATGGGCAGCCTGTGATTAAATAACGGCGGGCAAACCAAAACCAGCATATCCCCTTCTTTATTTCCATTAATGCCTCAATAGGTAATCTCCGTGCATTATGGGACTGGTGGTTTACAAACAATCAAACCCAAGTGGGGTGCCGCAGTTATCAACATTCCAATTGTTATTATTGCCGGGGAAGCACAGTGGCACGTAAAATTGCTTGTGCAATCATTAGGCATCTCCTGCTCCGCATCGCCGTCCTAATTCTAACAGCAAACGGACCCGCCAAGTTCGGGCGGTGGTGCTCTTCCGTGACCGGGGCAGGCCCCTTCAATGCAAAACAAAGTTGACCCTTTTAGTGAAAGGCACCCTCAGGATCGCTCCACAGGCGCAAGCAGGATACATAACCACAGCCCCTTTTTCCTTCCTCCGCTGCCAACGCGTTTCGGGCCAACCGCCCTTCCTCATGGGCAGCATGTGATTAAATAACGGTGGACAAACCAAAACCAGCATATCCCCTTCTTTATTTCCATTAATGCCTCAATAGATAATCTCCGTGCATTATGGGACTGGTGGTTTACAAACAATCAAACCCAAGTGGGGTGCCGCCGTTATCAACATTCCAATTGTTATTAATGCTGGGGAAACACAATGTCACGTAAAATTGCTTGTGCAATCATTAGGCATCTCCTGCTCCGCATCGCCGTCCTAATTCTAACAGCAAACGGACCCGCCAAGTTCGGGCGGTGGTGCTCTTCCGTGACCGGGGCAGGCCACTTCAATGCAAAACAAAGTTGACCCTTTTAGTGGAAGGCACTCTCAGGATTGCTCCACAGGCGCAAGCAGGATACATAACCACAGCCCCTTTTTCCTTCCTCCGCTGCCAACGCATTTCGGGCCAACCGCCCTTCCCCATTGGCAGCCTGTGATTAAATAACGGCAGACAACCAAAACCAGCATATCCCCTTCTTTATTTCCATTAATGCCTCAATAGGTAATCTCCGTGCATTATGGGACTGGTGGTTTACAAACAATCAAACCCAAGTGGGGTGCCGCCGTTATCAACATTCCAATTGTTATTATTGCCGGGGAAACACAGTGTCACGTAAAACTGCTTGTGCAATCATTAGGCATCTCCTGCTCCGCATCGCTGTCCTAATTCTAACAGCAAACGGACCCGCCAAGTTCGGGCGGTGGTGCTCCTCCGTGACCGGGGCCGGCCACTTCAATGCAAAACAAAGTTGCCCCTTTTAGTGGAAGGCACTCTCAGGATCGCTACACAGGCGCAAGCAGGATACATAACCACAGCCCCTTTTTCCTTCCTCCGCTGCCAACGCGTTTCGGGCCAACCGCCCTTCCTCATGGGCAGCCTGTGATTAAATAAAGGCGGACAAACCAAAATCAGCATATCCCCCTCTTTATTACCATTAATGCCTCAATAGGTAATCTCCGTGCATTATGGGACTGGTGGTTTACAAACAATCAAACCCAAGTGGGGTGCAGCCGTTATCAACATTCCAATTGTTATTATTGCCGGGGAAACACAGTGTCACGTAAAATTGCTTGTGCAATTATTAGGCATCTCCTGCTCCGCATCGCCGTCCTAATTCTAACAGCAAACGGACCCGCCAAGTTCGGGCGGTGGTGCTCCTCCGTGACCGGGGCTGGCCACTTCAATGCAAAACAAAGTTGCCCCTTTTAGTGGAAGGCACTCTCAGGATCGCTCCACAGGCGCAAGCAGGATACATA
>CAWUFW010024180.1:0-64480 GCA_963921515.1 Calotriton arnoldi
GACATCCAATACCAGTGGACTACATGGTCATGTCACGACTGCCGTGTACTTCACATACTCTCATCCTCTCTCATTCGTACTTGTGAAATGAGTCAGCGGAGACAGTTTTGGTTTCAAACATTATATTGAGTCTTCTGTCCTCTGTGATGCAGTATAGTGGACACTACTGGCAGCGGAATACATGTTGAGGATATACTGAGCATGATTACAAATGGGATAGGTTGTGGGGTTACATCTGCTTGGCCAAGGCTGTGCTAATGTACATTTACGTATAGCTGCGGAGCTGCGGACTTTGACACAGACGGTATACAAGTAGCCTACCAGACCGCTCGGCATCATGGGCACAGTCCATCTCAGTTCCATGTGACAGGTTTGCTGCGGTTGTTCCTCATGCACGCGTGCATGTGAGATGACATCAGGGCATGTGCTTGCGTGCATGCAGCGGCGTGCCACTTGTTGTTGCACTGTGGTGGTTACTGGACATGTCACAGTCACTGGGGTCGTGTTGTTGTTGTATGCACTTGTCGTCCATGCAAAGGTCCTGGTATGGGATTCCCGGGGCGGGGGTGGGAGGGGTGCAGCACCCACAGACTCCAGGCGACCTATTCATGTCCACTGAGCGGTGTGTGTGTCCATGTGCGCTGGATCCATGTCGTGTCCTGGTTGTTCGTGCAGTTCCGTCCATGTGGGTGCGATGCACAGAGCCCATGCCACTGCCTCCACGATGCATGCGGTGTTCCTGGATGTGATGGGGAACAGTGTGCATGTCCCGGTCATATCCGATGTCATGGCGATGTCGTTGATGGTGTGGTTACAGTTGCCGGTCGTTTGGTATGGCTGTTGTGGTGGTGACTGGCCAGTCCATGCGGAAGCTGAGCATGGGTGCGGGGTTGGACTTCATAGGTCACTCGGGGAACCTGCGTTGTGGTCCGACGTATTTACAGGTTGTCAGGTATGCGATGCCGTCCAGCAGGGCTTCCATGTCATTGGTGGTGTACATGTTTGCCAGCCAATGAAGCGGATGGTGGCTGTCAAGGTGTTGTTCGTAGGTTGTCCCTTGGAGGACCATGATGGGGCATGCTGGGTGACATTCGATGTAGCTGTTCTCGATGATCCGTCGTGTGGAGGCACAGTGGTTCCATTTCAGTGCGCGTGCGATGTTGGCCACATACGCCATGCCCCCATAGGCAGAGCAGGCCCTGTCGTGTGCGTCCAGAGGGAGGAGTAGTGGTAGCAGGTCCGCCTTCAGACATGCCGGGTTGGAGAGGCATATCTCGGCGGGATGCTGGTAGGGACACCTCCGACAGTAGAAGACGGGCATGACGCAGCTGAACAATGTGATGCGGTAAGTCAGTCGGTAACTTACGTTCAGCAGGGACAGGAGATCGCATCCCAATGTATGTATCGTGTTGGTTTGGTACAGCTTGAGCTGTTCGGCGTAGTTGGGTAGGTGTGTTGCGGTTGCCATTTCGCAGCGGTTCGTAGAGGTGGCGTGCTCCGGCTGTGTGTGCAGTCTGCAATGTGCACGCTCCGGGGTTGCTGTGAGCTCTGTGTAGTCGTGGGGAGACAGGACTTGTGTTCTGTTGGCTTGTTTGGAGGACACGGGCCCTCTTCCCACATGCTTCTCAGACAGTTCAAGGTCGGTGCTGTGTGACTCCTTCCAATTAACTTGCATGTGGCCGACATGGGGAGTGTTTTCTTCTTTCTTCCCGTCCGTTGTGTGCTTCTGTGATATGCGCTATCTGCCCTGTGGTCGGTCTCCTCGGCATGCCTGTGTTGGTCTATTCTTGGACAATGGCTGTATTCACCGGCTTCTGTCGTAGGGCTGTGGTTTCGGTGTTGGAATGGAAGGTCATTCAGTGCTGTCTGCTCTCCCTTGTGTGGGCGGCAGGCTGCCTTTCCGCTCTGCGTTGGGCCTTGTGTGTGGATGTAATTCTTGGGCCACCTGTTGTCGGTCCCCGTGCTCTTTGGTGTTCCGTTTTATATGTCTTGTTCATATGTGCAGGGTGGTATGGGTTTTTCAGTGTGGTACTGGCGTTCCTCTTCCCGAAGGGACCCTGCTTCTCCTAGTTGGTGTTGCCGCCGCTGTGTGCTACGCCATGTTTGTTACACTGGGGTGTGTCCTGCTGTTGCGTGACTTCACTGACATGTGTGCGTCGGTTGTGTGGCGTTGGGTGTTGTCCGTGATTTGGGCGTTGGGGACATGTCTGTGGCAGGCCTGTCACGTGTCATGTGCGTTCGGAGTGGGGCTGATGTGTGTGCTGCTTGGTTGTGTCCCTGTGTCTGTGTGCGACGCATGCATGGCGCTGCGGTTGGCCTCTGCGTTGTGCGCATGTGTGGCGGCGTCATCGGCGCTTTGTGGCCGTGACGGGGTGGTTGGTTCCTAGTCCCAGGTGGTGTGTACACATGTGTTCCGCGATGTTAGGATTTGGCCTGTGTGTCATATGTGGATGCAATGGTGGATGTGTAGTGTACACGCGCTGGTGGGGGTTGTCCGCTTTTCCGCCCTTGCACTGTGTGCGCTGTTTGCATGCACTTGTTGTGTGTGTGCCTACCTGCGTCTCCGCGGTACGTTGCGTCCTTGGTGGTGCATCAGCAGAAGCATGGGGAGGGCCTGCAGTGCTGGATTCATGCTCGGGATGCCGCTTCTTCGTTTTCCGTGCTCTGCGTCCGTGTTACCGCCTCTCTTTCACGTGCGGTGTCTCTTAGCCGTGGGAGCCGTTTGTTTGCGGCATCGTAATTTATACGCCGGGCGGGACGTGTTTCGTCGGACGGTGTGTGTCAGTTGTGCTGCGCCGCTACGTGTACGGGCGCACTTTGATGGCGGACGGTGTTGCTGGCTTGCCGGCGGTGTTTGGCCTACTTTACGCATCGTAATTGGACGGGCGTGTGGACTGCTGCGTGCCGGCGGTAACTGGTGGTTTTTGCATCCGCCAGCACGGCGGTTGTGCTTCCGCCCGCCATCGTAATGAGCCCCTATATTATGACTGTCGATATTACTAACTTCGATATTATGAAAATCGATATTTCTTACCTGAATTTCGATATTCTGCACCACTATATTTTTGTGACTCGATATTATGTCCACTCGATATTTAAAACTCGATATTTTGCCAATTCGATATTAAAAATTCGATATTGGGACTGTTCAACAGTCAGGGAATCACCCAGGCACTAGTTATGTACTACCCCTGCAGTCATAGAAACATGCAGTGTCTACCTATGCACTCATGTAATAACCCACACAGTACCCTTGCAGTCATAGAATCACCCAGGCCCTACTGTTGCACTCATCTATTCACCTAAGCGATACAAAAGGGGATGATGGACGGAACGTTTGAGCCAATCAAACACTCACCCCCAGTCAACTGATCTGGGTTTAATCCATCATCATTCTTTAGCTCACTCCACCACCCCAGTTCAGACATGGCCATATGCAAATCAGTCTGACCCTGTGCCTCATGGGAACAGTCCAGCCCGAACTGCCAAGCCATGTCTTCCCTGGACCGGAAACAAGCATCCTAGGACCGGTTTCTGGCATTTCAGCCGTCATCAGCCAGGCTTGCTTGAATCCAGTGGCAAAGTGAGCAAGGGACCCACGTCTGGGCATACCCCGCCAACTTAGGGCGACCAAAGCGATACAAAAGGGGGATGATGGACGGAACGTTTGAGCCAATCAAACACTCACCCCCAGTCAACTGATCTGGGTTTAATCCATCATCATTCTTTAGCTCACTCCACCACCCCAGTTCAGACATGGCCATATGCAAATCAGTCTGACCCTGTGCCTCATGGGAACAGTCCAGCCCGAACTGCCAAGCCATGTCTTCCCTGGACCGGAAACAAGCATCCTAGGACCGGTTTCTGGCATTTCAGCCGTCATCAGCCAGGCTTGCTTGAATCCAGTGGCAAAGTGAGCAAGGGACCCACGTCTGGGCATACCCCCGCCAACTTAGGGCGACCAAAGCGATACAAAAGGGGATGATGGACGGAACGTTTGAGCCAATCAAACACTCACCCCCAGTCAACTGATCTGGGTTTAATCCATCATCATTCTTTAGCTCACTCCACCACCCCAGTTCAGACATGGCCATATGCAAATCAGTCTGACCCTGTGCCTCATGGGAACAGTCCAGCCCGAACTGCCAAGCCATGTCTTCCCTGGACCGGAAACAAGCATCCTAGGACCGGTTTCTGGCATTTCAGCCGTCATCAGCCAGGCTTGCTTGAATCCAGTGGCAAAGTGAGCAAGGGACCCACGTCTGGGCATACCCCCGCCAACTTAGGGCGACCAAAGCGATACAAAAGGGGATGATGGACGGAACGTTTGAGCCAATCAAACACTCACCCCCAGTCAACTGATCTGGGTTTAATCCATCATCATTCTTTAGCTCACTCCACCACCCCAGTTCAGACATGGCCATATGCAAATCAGTCTGACCCTGTGCCTCATGGGAACAGTCCAGCCCGAACTGCCAAGCCATGTCTTCCCTGGACCGGAAACAAGCATCCTAGGACCGGTTTCTGGCATTTCAGCCGTCATCAGCCAGGCTTGCTTGAATCCAGTGGCAAAGTGAGCAAGGGACCCACGTCTGGGCATACCCCGCCAACTTAGGGCGACCAAAGCGATACAAAAGGGGATGATGGACGGAACGTTTGAGCCAATCAAACACTCACCCCCAGTCAACTGATCTGGGTTTAATCCATCATCATTCTTTAGCTCACTCCACCACCCCAGTTCAGACATGGCCATATGCAAATCAGTCTGACCCTGTGCCTCATGGGAACAGTCCAGCCCGAACTGCCAAGCCATGTCTTCCCTGGACCGGAAACAAGCATCCTAGGACCGGTTTCTGGCATTTCAGCCGTCATCAGCCAGGCTTGCTTGAATCCAGTGGCAAAGTGAGCAAGGGACCCACGTCTGGGCATACCCCCGCCAACTTAGGGCGACCAAAGCGATACAAAGGGGATGATGGACGGAACGTTTGAGCCAATCAAACACTCACCCCCAGTCAACTGATCTGGGTTTAATCCATCATCATTCTTTAGCTCACTCCACCACCCCAGTTCAGACATGGCCATATGCAAATCAGTCTGACCCTGTGCCTCATGGGAACAGTCCAGCCCGAACTGCCAAGCCATGTCTTCCCTGGACCGGAAACAAGCATCCTAGGACCGGTTTCTGGCATTTCAGCCGTCATCAGCCAGGCTTGCTTGAATCCAGTGGCAAAGTGAGCAAGGGACCCACGTCTGGGCATACCCCCGCCAACTTAGGGCGACCAAAGCGATACAAAAGGGGATGATGGACGGAACGTTTGAGCCAATCAAACACTCACCCCCAGTCAACTGATCTGGGTTTAATCCATCATCATTCTTTAGCTCACTCCACCACCCCAGTTCAGACATGGCCATATGCAAATCAGTCTGACCCTGTGCCTCATGGGAACAGTCCAGCCCGAACTGCCAAGCCATGTCTTCCCTGGACCGGAAACAAGCATCCTAGGACCGGTTTCTGGCATTTCAGCCGTCATCAGCCAGGCTTGCTTGAATCCAGTGGCAAAGTGAGCAAGGGACCCACGTCTGGGCATACCCCCGCCAACTTAGGGCGACCAAAGCGATACAAAAGGGGATGATGGACGGAACGTTTGAGCCAATCAAACACTCACCCCCAGTCAACTGATCTGGGTTTAATCCATCATCATTCTTTAGCTCACTCCACCACCCCAGTTCAGACATGGCCATATGCAAATCAGTCTGACCCTGTGCCTCATGGGAACAGTCCAGCCCGAACTGCCAAGCCATGTCTTCCCTGGACCGGAAACAAGCATCCTAGGACCGGTTTCTGGCATTTCAGCCGTCATCAGCCAGGCTTGCTTGAATCCAGTGGCAAAGTGAGCAAGGGACCCACGTCTGGGCATACCCCCGCCAACTTAGGGCGACCAAAGCGATACAAAAGGGGATGATGGACGGAACGTTTGAGCCAATCAAACACTCACCCCCAGTCAACTGATCTGGGTTTAATCCATCATCATTCTTTAGCTCACTCCACCACCCCAGTTCAGACATGGCCATATGCAAATCAGTCTGACCCTGTGCCTCATGGGAACAGTCCAGCCCGAACTGCCAAGCCATGTCTTCCCTGGACCGGAAACAAGCATCCTAGGACCGGTTTCTGGCATTTCAGCCGTCATCAGCCAGGCTTGCTTGAATCCAGTGGCAAAGTGAGCAAGGGACCCACGTCTGGGCATACCCCCGCCAACTTAGGGCGACCAAAGCGATACAAAAGGGGATGATGGACGGAACGTTTGAGCCAATCAAACACTCACCCCCAGTCAACTGATCTGGGTTTAATCCATCATCATTCTTTAGCTCACTCCACCACCCCAGTTCAGACATGGCCATATGCAAATCAGTCTGACCCTGTGCCTCATGGGAACAGTCCAGCCCGAACTGCCAAGCCATGTCTTCCCTGGACCGGAAACAAGCATCCTAGGACCGGTTTCTGGCATTTCAGCCGTCATCAGCCAGGCTTGCTTGAATCCAGTGGCAAAGTGAGCAAGGGACCCACGTCTGGGCATACCCCCGCCAACTTAGGGCGACCAAAGCGATACAAAAGGGGATGATGGACGGAACGTTTGAGCCAATCAAACACTCACCCCCAGTCAACTGATCTGGGTTTAATCCATCATCATTCTTTAGCTCACTCCACCACCCCAGTTCAGACATGGCCATATGCAAATCAGTCTGACCCTGTGCCTCATGGGAACAGTCCAGCCCGAACTGCCAAGCCATGTCTTCCCTGGACCGGAAACAAGCATCCTAGGACCGGTTTCTGGCATTTCAGCCGTCATCAGCCAGGCTTGCTTGAATCCAGTGGCAAAGTGAGCAAGGGACCCACGTCTGGGCATACCCCCGCCAACTTAGGGCGACCAAAGCGATACAAAAGGGGATGATGGACGGAACGTTTGAGCCAATCAAACACTCACCCCCAGTCAACTGATCTGGGTTTAATCCATCATCATTCTTTAGCTCACTCCACCACCCCAGTTCAGACATGGCCATATGCAAATCAGTCTGACCCTGTGCCTCATGGGAACAGTCCAGCCCGAACTGCCAAGCCATGTCTTCCCTGGACCGGAAACAAGCATCCTAGGACCGGTTTCTGGCATTTCAGCCGTCATCAGCCAGGCTTGCTTGAATCCAGTGGCAAAGTGAGCAAGGGACCCACGTCTGGGCATACCCCCGCCAACTTAGGGCGACCAAAGCGATACAAAGGGGATGATGGACGGAACGTTTGAGCCAATCAAACACTCACCCCCAGTCAACTGATCTGGGTTTAATCCATCATCATTCTTTAGCTCACTCCACCACCCCAGTTCAGACATGGCCATATGCAAATCAGTCTGACCCTGTGCCTCATGGGAACAGTCCAGCCCGAACTGCCAAGCCATGTCTTCCCTGGACCGGAAACAAGCATCCTAGGACCGGTTTCTGGCATTTCAGCCGTCATCAGCCAGGCTTGCTTGAATCCAGTGGCAAAGTGAGCAAGGGACCCACGTCTGGGCATACCCCCGCCAACTTAGGGCGACCAAAGCGATACAAAAGGGATGATGGACGGAACGTTTGAGCCAATCAAACACTCACCCCCAGTCAACTGATCTGGGTTTAATCCATCATCATTCTTTAGCTCACTCCACCACCCCAGTTCAGACATGGCCATATGCAAATCAGTCTGACCCTGTGCCTCATGGGAACAGTCCAGCCCGAACTGCCAAGCCATGTCTTCCCTGGACCGGAAACAAGCATCCTAGGACCGGTTTCTGGCATTTCAGCCGTCATCAGCCAGGCTTGCTTGAATCCAGTGGCAAAGTGAGCAAGGGACCCACGTCTGGGCATACCCCCGCCAACTTAGGGCGACTAAAGCGATACAAAGGGGATGATGGACGGAACGTTTGAGCCAATCAAACACTCACCCCCAGTCAACTGATCTGGGTTTAATCCATCATCATTCTTTAGCTCACTCCACCACCCCAGTTCAGACATGGCCATATGCAAATCAGTCTGACCCTGTGCCTCATGGGAACAGTCCAGCCCGAACTGCCAAGCCATGTCTTCCCTGGACCGGAAACAAGCATCCTAGGACCGGTTTCTGGCATTCCAGCCGTCATCAGCCAGGCTTGCTTGAATCCAGTGGCAAAGTGAGCAAGGGACCCACGTCTGGGCATACCCCCGCCAACTTAGGGCGAACAAAGCGATACAAAAGGGGATGATGGACGGAACGCTTGAGCCAATAAAACACTCACCCCCAGTCAACTGATCTGGGTTTAATCCATCATCATTCTTTAGCTCACTCCACCACCCCAGTTCAGACATGGCCATATGCAAATCAGTCTGACCCTGTGCCTCATGGGAACAGTCCAGCCCGAACTGCCAAGCCATGTCTTCCCTGGACCGGAAACAAGCATCCTAGGACCGGTTTCTGGCATTCCAGCCGTCATCAGCCAGGCTTGCTTGAATCCAGTGGCAAAGTGAGCAAGGGACCCACGTCTGGGCATACCCCGCCAACTTAGGGCGAACAAAGCGATACAAAGGGGATGATCGCTTTGGTCGCCCTAAGTTGGCGGCTATGCCCAGACGTGGGTCCCTTGCTCACTTTGCCACTGGATTCAAGCAAGCCTGGCTGATGACGGCTGAAATGCCAGAAACCGGTCCTAGGATGCTTGTTTCCGGTCCAGGAAGACATGGCTTGGCAGTTCGGGCTGGGCTGTTCCCATGAGGCACAGAGTCAGACTGATTTGCATATGGCCATGTCTGAACTGGGGTGGTGGAGTGAGCTAAAGAATGATGATGGATTAAACCCAGATCAGTTGACTGGGGGTGAGTGTTTGATTGGCCCAAGCGTTCCGTCCATCATCCCCTTTGTATCGCTTTGGTCACCCTAAGTTGGCGGAGTATGCCCAGACGTGGGTCCCTTGCTCACTTTGCCACTGGATTCAAGCAAGCCTGGCTGATGACGGCTGAAATGCCAGAACCGGTCCTAGGATGCTTGTTTCCGGTCCAGGGAAGACATGGCTTGGCAGTTCGAGCTGGGCTGTTCCCATGAGGCACAGGGTCAGACTGATTTGCATATGGCCATGTCTGAACTGGGGTGGTGGAAGAGCTAAAGAATGATGATGGATTAAACCCAGATCAGTTGACTGGGAGTGAGTGTTTGATTGGCTCAAACGTTCCGTCCATCATCCCCTTTGTATCAGCTTGTTCGCCCTAAGTTGGCGGGGTATGCCCAGACGTGGGTCCCTTGCTCACTTTGCCACTGGATTCAAGCAAGCCTGGCTGATGACGGCTGAAATGCCAGAAACCGATCCTAGGATGCTTGTTTCGGTCCAGGAAGACATGGCTTGGCAGTTCGGGCTGAGCTGTTCCCATGAGGCACAGGGTCAGACTGATTTGCATATGGCCATGTCTGAACTGGGGTGGTGGAGAAGCTAAAGAATGATGATGGATTAAACCCAGATCAGTTGACTGGGGTGAGTGTTTGATTGGCTCAAACGTTCCGTCCATCATCCCCTTTGTATCGCCATCTATTCACCTAGGCACTACTCCATGACTCATCTATGCCTTCAGGTGCTATTTATACACTTATCCATGCAATCAACCTCTATGTGTGCACTCATGCAATTAGCCAGTCACTATCCATGTTCTCCTGCAATTACCCAGCGACTACCTTTGGAGTCATACAATCACCTAAGCACTACCCAAGGAGTTATGCAATCACTCAGGCAGATGTATTACATGTCTCAGTTTCTAGGTTTCACTATATTCCAGAAATATTGTATACATATTTCTTTTAGATATGATGATGATTTGAAAATGTAGAGACATATGTATGCATGCTTTTAACAATATGGAGAGACTTATAGTTGAGTCATGTAATAGTCTGCTGCTTTATATTTGGCTAGGTCCAAAACTCATGCAGTATTAAAAATACCCAAGTACTACCCATGCAGTCTTCCAATGATCCAGGCACTACATATGCACTGCTGTTATCACTCAGGCATTACTCCTGCACTCATGCAAACATCTAGGCACTACCTATACACTCATGCAATCACCAAGGTATTACCCATGCACTCTTTCAATCATGTAGCCACTACTCATGCACTTATATAATCACTCAGGCACTAACGTTGCACTCCTTCAATCACGGAGGCACTACCCTTGTACTTATGTAATCACTCAGCCAGTAGTCATGCTGTTATGAGATCACCCAGGCACTACCTTTGCACTCCTTTATTCACTCAGGCGTTACCTCAGTAGTCCTGCAATCACTCAAGAAGTACGCATGCACTTATAAAATCACCCAGTCACTTCCTATGTAGTCATGTAAATCTCCAGATGTTACCCCTGTAGTCATGAAATCACCCAGGCGTTACCTATGTACTCCTTTAATCCCCCAGACGTTACCCCTGTACTTATGCAATCACCAATGCATTAGCTATACAGTGCTTCAATCACCCAGGCACTATCCTTGCACTCTTTCAATCACGCAGGCAGTACTCTTGTACTTATGTAATCACTCAGCCAGTACTCATGCACTTATAAAATCACCCAGGCACTACCTTTGCACTCCTGTAATCACTCAGGCAGTACCTTAGTACTTCTGTAATCACCCAGGCAGTACTCATGGACTTATAAAATCACCCACTCACTTCCTAGATACTCCAGTAACCCCTCAGATGTTACCCCTTCAGTCATGCAATCACCCAGGCACTAGTTATGTACTACCCCTGCAGTCATGCAATCATGCAGGCTGTACCTATGCACTCATGTAATAACCCAGGCACTACCCTTGCAGTTGTAGAATCACCCAGGCCCTACTATTGCAGTCATCTATTCACCTAGGCACTACTCAATGTATTTCTTTATTTATAGATGACAATATTTGTATATATTTATTTTAATAATATTAAATAATTTTTAGAAAGTTAATAATCTTTTTTTTTTTTTTAGATATGCTCCATAATTATTAAGAAACATTGAGTATGACAAGAAAAGTTGAAAAGAAAAGACAACAAAGAAAACAGAACTATTTACAGGAGTGAGAAAAGCAGAAATTGGATGAAGTACAACATGTGATGATGAAGAAAAAGTCTTCTGGTAAGAGAACGAAAGAATTTGTTAAAAGTCTTTTAAAAAATGTAATCGATTTTCAAAATGGGGAAAAGAGAAAAAAAAGTACTACAAGCAATTAGAAGGAAACGAAAAAAGGACAAATTAATGCAAAATCAGGTTATAGGAAAACAATCCATGTTGAAAAAAGGATGAAAGAATATAAAGACATTAGGAAGAGAATGTATAAAAGTAGAGTACTACAAAATTTATTGAAAAATTGCAAAAAATATAAAAGAAGATCAGCATTTTACAAGAAGAAATGACAGATTGAAAGTGTAGTCGAAAAGGCTTTTGGATTGAAAAGAAAATTGTTTATATTAGTATTGAAGAGAATGAAAACATTGAATAAAACAATGCACTTTATGAGGGAGAAAAGTAAAAGAAAAAGACTGGTTAATAGAACTAACTTTTGCAAAAGCAATTCGGGTGAATGGAAGCACACTTCTAGTACTGAGCCTTTTTTTAATGAAGAAAGCTATTTTCAACAAAATACATTAGTTCATGCAGTTGATACCAGTGGTCGTTGTTATAAGGTTAAAAACGGTTGCCCGATTGAAAAAGAAAAGATGGTTCCTGGAAATGTGGAAGATGTATTAGCTGAAGAAGTTCAAGGGAGACGTACACAAGCTCCAGTGTATAAGTGGGATTGTAGAAGTATTTGTAGTATACGACAGGAATCTATTGATATATTATGACATTTCTTACGAGACCCCCTATGTTTGTATTTGTTGTCGACGTACTCACTATAGAAGTCAAACTAGGGTTGTTGATGTGTATTTAAAAAGTGAAAAGGAAAACAATGATAAGTGGGAGCAATTTGGTGCTTATTTGTTGGTGGAAGGTCGTTTTGAGTTGGGTAGTGATCAACGTATTTGTAAATATTGTTACAACAAATTAGAAGAGAACAAAATGCCAGCTAGAGCTGTACATAACAACCTAGAGTTGGTAGCTATTCCTCCGGAACTGGTAAATTTAAATACTTATGAGTCCATTCTTGTTCAATCTGTGCACCCGTTTCAGGCTATAGTTCGTATGGAGCCTAAAACAGGTAAGCTGCCTCCAACAGATTTACAAAGAGGTTTAAAAGGGAGAGTTGTGTATTTACTTTTAGATTTTAAGAAAAATATTGAAACTGCTGGTATAGAGAGAGAGGATAGTGAACCTGTAGTTATTCTAGTTAATGGTGTACCAACAAAGAGTCGGAAAATATGGCAAGAGTTAGTAGATGTCACCAAACTTCAAAAGGCTACATTATATCTTGTACAAAACAATATTTATTACAAAAATGTATATGTGGAAGAACAAGAAATATCTTTAGAAGGTGATAGAGAAATTTCAATTGGCCAAATCGAAAAAGTGGACAACTCCAGGAGTGAAGAAATTTAGGAACATTACAGTATACAAACTCTACATTCAAAAGAAGTGATTGGAAACACTATTGAATTATTCCAAATAAAGAAAGCGAAGGGAACTCCCATGAGTGTTTGGGAAAAAAGTTTAGAAGCTCGTTGTTTTCCACAGCTCTTCCCCACTGGAAAAGGTGGACGATATGATGTACGACCAGTACAGATTCCAGCTTCAGAATATCGTACGACAAGATTGTACTCAGAAGATCCAAGATTTCGACAGTGTGTTCCATATTTATTTCATCTTCTGTTTGAAAGTGACTTGTCTGGACTTTCATATGCAGTGAACCACATATTAAAAACAGGAGTTCATCTTACACATGTTTCTGCAAAGGAATTTTTGGACAAAGTTCAACAAAGAGACGATCACTTAGAATCTCAGTTAATTAATCTGATGGTGTGTCAACGTGGTACTAATGAGTATTGGTATCGTCGTCACGGAGAACTTAAATGTATGTTAAGAAACTTAGGAACCCCTACATGGTTTGTTACGCTTAGCTGTGCTAAATACGCATGGGACGATTTACTTGAATTTCTACGAGAAGCAAATTCAAATGTAAAAACATTGAATTGAAGACAGCTGGAGAACTGTGTTCGTTGGATCCTGTAAATGTGTGCAGATATTTTAATCATAGGTTTCAAGCTATGATGTCTTTTATCTGCAATAAAAATAATTCCCCTTTGGAGAAGTTATTGATTTCTTTTGGAGAAAGGAGTACCAAGCCAGAGGTGCTCCTCATATACACATGTTATTATGGATCAAGAATGCACCTAAATTTGAAACCGATTCTGATGAAACTGTTTTGTCTTTCATTGAAGACTATGTTACCTGTGCCATTCCAAAAAAAGGAGGAGAAAACAGCTTAAGACAACAAGTTTAACGGTTTCAAAGTCATCGATGTGGAAAATATTGCTGATGGAAATACACATCAAAGGGAAAATTTTATACAAAATGTCGTTTTGGATTCCCACGTCCAGTAATTTCAAAAGGAAGAGTCAACAGTTTCATGTCAGCAGTAAGAATTACTATAACTCGAAAATCTCCGAAGAATACTTACAACATAAAAAAAGTGAAGATTCAAAGTATATTAATGACTACAATCCAGTGATTTTGACAATGTGGAATGCAAACATGGATATCCAGTATGTTGCAGATAATTCGATTGCTGTTGCTCGTTATGTTACATCATAAATAACAAGATCTGAAAAGACGGAGTTGAAAGAAATGTGGGAAGACATTTCACAAGAGAAGACTCTTAGTAATAAATTGTACAGCTTTAGTTTGAAGATGCTTTCCCATCGAGAGATTGGATCCTACAAATGTTCGGATCGGTTGACCTCTGCAAGTTTATATTCAACATCAAGAGGAATCATTTGGGTAAGTCTAGGTCTTGCAGCAACACAAAATCGAGTTTTGAAATCTCAACAAGAAATTTAATACTTAGCTTTGAATGAGCATGAAAGTACAGATATTGTTAAAACAAATATGTTGGATACGTACTATCCCAAAAGGAGTCCACATCTGGAAAACATATGTCTCTATGAAGTACTGCAACATTATAATTTTAAGCGAAATGTTACAGAAAATATAAATGAAGAAAAATAAGCAGTAATTGGATGTGATGGATGTTTGGTAAAACATGCCAAAGGAAATCTTATTAATCACAGAAAACTCAGTTGTGATACTCCAAATAAAAGGGAATTTTTCTATTTAGCACTTCTGCAACTCTTCAAGCCTTGGCGTAGTGAAATGGAATTACTTGGAGATTTTGACTGCTATGAAGATTCTTTTAATGCATGTAAAGATAACATTGAATGTACAATTTTTCCAAATTATCTACAAATGTTAAATGAAGAGATTGAACAAGAAACTACTATTGCAGCTGAAATAGCTAGAGACAGTTCTCAAGATAGTCAAAGTTCTGCTCCACTAAGTCAAGATCCACTAGGTCAACCAATTCTCGAAAATGAAGCAGCAGTAGCCATGAATGAAGTAGAAACTGCAATGCAACAAGCACAACAGGATATTATTGAGTTGGGAAACCTAGAAGAAAAACTAAATATTGAACAAAAAGAAATATATCAGCAAGTGACACAACAGATACAGCATGGTTTACTGCATGAAAAAAAGAATGCCAATGCACTTCATTTAAACCTATTCGAATGTATATCTGTGGGCAAGCTGGAACAGGAAAACGTTTCTTAATTAAAGTTTTGACCAGTTATCTACACAAAACCACTGAATCACATTTATCTTGTGTTGTAACCACTCCAACTGGGTTAGCAGCACATAACATCAAAGGGATTACATTACATCTATTACTCATGCTACCAGTTGAAAATGAAAATAAGTAGGACTGGGCGGTAAATTCCGTTCGCAGAATTTGCGAAATTTTGGCAATTCCGCGTTCCGCGGAGAACGCGGAATTGCCGAAAATTCCGCGATCCGCGGCGTAGCGGAATTTTTTCCTTGTTCCCGCTTTCAAAATGCGTGTTCATGCGCGCGGTAGCGACTTACCGGGATCCCTGCGTTCGCCGACGAGTTTTCCTATCCGTTTGAGCGATCGCGAACACGTCATTCGGACGCGCCATCGGACATCTACGTTCGCAAACAGGAAACACGCATCACGAGCGGGCGGGACGAGTGAAACAAGATGGCTGCGCCAATTGGCGACCGCATGGGCAAGTTTGCGAGATATTTCCTCCCGAGCACGCAAACAGCGTCCCCGAACAGGAAAAACGCATCGCGAACGGGCGGAACAAGCAATTTCGCGTGCTCGCGGAATTCTGCCTGCTCGCGGAGATTTTTTACCGTTTCGCAGAATTTTGCGTAACGCGACTACGCAAATTCCGCCCACCCTTAAAAATAAGTTGGAATATCACAAGCTATCTGAAGAAGCTTGTTATGAAGTTTCAAGAGTACTCAAGAAAATGAAACTTGTAATTATTGATGAGGTGAGCATGGTCTGAAACTTAATGCTTGCCTTTGTACATTTAAGAATGCAACAGATTTTAAAAACAGATTATGATGTTCTATTTGGAGGAAAACATGTAATTGTATTCTGCAACCTACTACAACTTACTCCTGTAAAAGGGCAACCTGTTTTTAAAACACTTGTCCATGAAGACACTAGGAAATCTTTGGGAAGTATTGGAAATGTCAACATTTGGTCTCATTTTGAATATAAAGAACTTATTAAGAATATGCGTCAAGCAAGTGATGAACATTATGGAAACATTCTTCAAGATATTAGAATTGGTGTTTTGACAAAAGATGGTAAAGAAGCTTTACAAAGTCGGCTTTTAACAAACTTGTTTGCAAATGAAAACATAGCACCTGAAATAATGTACAAAAAAAATGGAGAAAAGAAATCTATAGTTTGCCTAATGCCTACACTGCAAGAGTGTTCTACGTTCAATCAAGAATTTTTGAAATTGGAAAAACAACCAATGGAAGCTATTGATAAAATGGAACACGAAGGAGTTACTATTCTTCTCTCAGAGAAATTACAGTCAAAACTGTATTCTTTGGAAAAGTCGGTGTCTAAGACTGCAGGTTTAGAAAAGACTTTATATGTTTCTGTAAATTGTCAGGCAATTTTACGGCGTAATTTGAATGTAGAAGAAGGTTTAGTAAATGGTGCAATGGGAAAAGTTGTTGATTTTCTAAATTTTCAGAACAGAGATGCAATTGAATTTTTGAAGATTAAATTTGATCAGATTGAAGAGGTAAAACAGATTGGACGCTGTGCTGTTCGTTTTTTGCTTGTAAAAGACTTGTATATTCGTAGAAAACAGTTTCCTCTTTCTTTAGTATATGCTGTAACCATTCATAAATCTCAAGGTTTAAGTGTAGACAGTGCTTTGATAAATATTGGAAGTGCAGTGTTTAAAGAGGGCATGGCATACGTTGCATTGTCTCGAGTATGAACATTATCTGGTTTGTATTTAATTGATTTTGATGAGAAAAAGGTTAGTGCTGATGCAAATTGTGTAAGAGAGTATAATCGCTTAAGAAGACTGTATGCTCCTAACTTAGGTGAATATCCCATATATGAAAAACGTGTAGTGTGTCCAAAACGAAAATATAACAAACATTCTAGTGAGGTTCAAAAAAAGAAAACAATTCAAGAGAATGATGAAGCTGCAAAGAAAATGAAAATGGACACTGTTGATGATATTGTAGGACACCAGTTAGAAATAGTTCAGGTATCAACTGCTATGCTAATGTAATTGTGAATGTTGTGTTTTATCTAGAAGATCTTCATCATGAAATTATGGAAAATCAAGAAAAAAGATTCTGTTCTTTATTACATTATATTTTTCAAAAGTTGGTAACTGACAGAACTAAAATCCATACTGCTTCTGGCATACGGCATCTTTTGGATATATGTACTGGTTCTTCGCAATTTACACTTAATGTACAACAAGATGCACAAGAATTTCTTATGTTTATGCTTGCAGTATTGGAAGATGAAGGAATAGAAATTGAAAATTTGTTTGGACTAAGTTACAGATGGGATCATAAATGTGAAGAGTGTTCTTTTTCTTCTACCACTGAAATAGACACTGAACGATTCATATATTTGATGATACCAGATTGCGAAACAGTGTCTTTTAACAAATTAGTAAAAACAGCTAATCAAGATATGAAATGTTCTCATTGCAAATCAGAAATGTTGCCAACATTATTTATAGAAAGATTTGGACAATTTGTCATTTTAATGCTACAACGTTGTAGAGCAGATGGAAGAAAATTGGAAACCAAACTAATTTTTTTGTGGCAAGTCAAGTATCAATTTCAGGAAGAACTTTTAAAGCAGTGGCTATTATTTGTCATGATGGACCTACTACAACATCTGGACACTATACTGTTTATTGAAAGTGCAATAAAGGATGGACTCATTGTAATGATGCCCATTTGGAATTCAAATGTTGGTTGCCTTACGAATTACCAAATTCATATCTGATATCTTTGATGCCAAAGTTTTGAAAACATCATTCAGCCTATTGGGAAGATGTGAACACGAATTAATTAGTTTATTTTGGATATTTTCAGTGCAAATGATTTTGAAAACATTATTCGACCTATTGGGAAGATGTGAACAATTACTGTTTGGATTATTGTTTGTGCTAATTCTTATTGCATTTGCAAAATTGTGTTTGAAAGAAGTAGTTTATATATTTGATCTTTATATTATGCGCGATGTAAATGAGTGTATATTTTACAAAATGTACTTGAGAGAAGTAAAAGATTTAATGTAGTTGAAGAATGTAATTTACAAACTGTAGATAGGTAAACAGATAGTTGCACTTGTAAATATTTTCAACGCAGATTTGTTGTTTTTTTTACAATCTCATTGATTGCATTTTTTTCCCCGCTGTTGTATGATGGTCAAATTCAGTAGAATCGGAGAACAGCAAAAAGGGAAACTGAATATGTTATGTAATTCTAAAATTATGTTGTGTTCTTAAAACTATAATATTGTATGCAATAACACTTTTTCTTCTTTTTTTTTTACAGAAGGTAATACTAAAGTTTGAAAATATTTTAAATTCAGTTTACAACAAAACTATTGTAAAATAACTCCACTGAGTTTTGCATCTTCTTTAATAAAAAGGTAAGATGAAATAATGTAATAAGCATGATAATATGAACTAATGTTTACAGTGACTTTTACTGCACTCATCCATTTTTTTCAAACACTACCCATGCAGTCATCTATACAGTTAGGCACTGTTCCCACACTCCTCCAATCACCCCTGCACTATCTATGCACCTCTGCAATTATGTAGCCAGTATCCATACACTTATATCACCCAGACACTACCTATGTACTCCTTCAATCACCCAGGCACTATCTGTACACTCATGCAATCAGCTAGAAATTACCGATACACTCTTCCAATCACCAAGGTATTACCTATATACTTCTCCAATCCTCTAGACATTACCCCTACACTCATACAATTACCCAGGCATTACCTATGCATTGATCTAATCCTTAGACATTACACTTGCACTCATGCAATCACTCAGACATTACCCCTGCAGTCATGCAATCACACAGACATTACTCATGCACTCTTCCAATCACCCAGGCACTACCCATGCAGTTATGCAATCACCCAGGCATTACCTATGCACTCCTTCAAGCAGTTAGACAGTACCCATGCACTCCTCCAATCACCCAGGCATTACCTATGCACTCCTTCAAGCAGTTAGACAGTACCCATGCACTCCTCCAATCACCCAGACATTACCTGTGTACTCATGGAATCACTTAGGCACTACCCATGCACTTCTTCAATGACTCAGGCAGTACCCATGCACTCCTCCAATCACCCAGGCATGGCCCCTGCACTCATGCAATCACCCAGGCATTACCCATGTACTCCTTTAATCACTCAGGCAGTACCCATCCACTCCTCCAATCACCCAGGCACTGCCTATGCACTCCTTCAATCACTCAGGCAGTATCCATGCACTCCTCCAATCACCCAGGCACTACCCATGCACTTATGCAATCACCCAGGCATTACCTATGCACTCTTTCAAGCACTCAAGCAGTACCCATGCACTCCTCCAATCACCAAGACATTACTCCTGTACTCATGGAATCACCCAGGCCCTACCAATGCACTCATGCAATCGCCCAGACAGTACCCATGCACTCTTCCAATTACCCAGGCACTACCCATGCACTTATGGAATCACCCAGGCATTACCCATGCACTCCTTCAATCACTTAGGCAGTACCCATGCACTCCTCCAATCACCCAGACATTACCCCTGCACTCATGCAATCACGCAGGCACTACCATGCACTTCTTCAATCACTCAGGCAGTACCCATACATACCTCCAATCACCCAGCACTACCCATGCAGTGTTGCAATCACCCAGGCATTACCCATGCACTCCTTCAATCACTCAGGCAGTACCCATGCACTGCTCCAATGATCCAGACATTACCCCTCCACTCATGCAATCACCCAGGCATTACCCATGTACTCCTTGAATCACTCAGGCAGTATCCATGCACTCCTCCAATGACCCAGACATTATACCTGCACTCATGCAATCACCCAGGCACTACCCATGCACTTTTTCAATCACCCAGGCATTACCCATGCACTCATGCAATCACCCAGACATTACTCTTGCACTCATGGAATCACCCAGGCATTACCTATGCACTCCTTCAATCAGTCAGGCAGTACCCATGCACTCCTCCAATGACCCAGACATTATACCTGCACTCATGCAATCACCCAGGCACTACCCATGCACTTTTTCAATCACCCCGCATTACCCATGCACTCATGCAATCACCCAGGCTTTACCCATGCACTCCTTCAATCACTCAGGCAGTACCCATGTACTGCTCCAATCACCCACACATTACCCCTCCACTCATGCAATCACCCAGGCATTAACCATGCACTCCTTCAATCACTCAGGCAGTACCCATGCACTCTTCCAATCACCCAGGCACTATCCATGCACTGTTGCAATCATCCAGGCATTACCCATGCACTCCTTCAATCACTCAGGCAGTACCCATGCACTGTTCCAATCACCCAGACATTACCCCTCCACTCATGCAATCACCCAGGCATTACCCATGCACTCCTTGAATCACTCAGGCAGTACCAATGCACTCCTCCAATCACCCAGACTTTACTCTTGCACTCATGGAATCACCCAGGCATTACCTATGCACTCCTTCAATCAGTCAAGCAGTACCCATGCACTCCTCCAATGACCCAGACAATATACCTACACTCATGCAATCACCCAGGCACTACCCATGCACTTTTTCAATCACTCAGGCAGTACCCATGCACTCCTTCAATCACCCAGGCACTACCCATGCACTCATGCAATCACCCAGGCATTACCCATGCACTCCTTGAATTACTCAGGCAGTACCCATGCACTGCTCCAATCACCCAGACATTACCCCTCCAGTCATGCAATCACCCAAGCATTACCCATGCACTCCTTCAATCACTCAGGCAGTACCCATGCACTCCTCCAATCACCCAGGCGCTACCCATGCACTTATGCAATCACCCAGGTATTACCTATGCACTCCTTCAATCACTCAGGCAGTACCCATGCACTCCTCCAATCACCCAGACATTACTCCTGCACTCATGCAATCACCCAGGCATTACCCATGCACTCGTTCAATCACTTAGGCAGTACCCATGCATTTCTCCAATCACCCAGACATTATCCCTGCACTCACGCAATCACCCAGGCATTACCCATGCATTACCCATGCACTTTTTTAATCACTCAAGCATTACCCATGTACTCCTCCAATCACTCAGACACTACCCATGCACTCATGAAATCACCCAGGCATTACCCATGCACTTTTTCAATCACTCAGGCAGTACCCATGCACTCCTTCAATCACCCAGGCACTACCCATGCACTCATGCAATCACCCAGGCATTATCCATGCACTCCTTGAATTACTCAGGCAGTACCCATGCACTGCTCCAATCACCCAGACATTACCCCTCCACTCATGCAATCACCCAACCATTACCCATGCACTCCTTCAATCATTCAGGCAGTACCCATGCACTCCTCCAATCACCTAGGCGCTACCCATGCACTTATGCAATCACCCAGGTATTACCTATGCACTCCTTCAATCACTCAGGCAGTACCCATGCACTCCTCCAATCACCCAGACATTACTCCTGCACTCATGCAATCACCCAGGCATTACCCATGCACTCGTTTAATCACTTAGGCAGTACCCATGCATTTCTCCAATCACCCAGACATTATCCTTGCACTCACGCAATCACCCAGGCATTACCCATGCACTTTTTTAATCACTCAAGCATTACCCATGCACTCCTCCAATCACTCAGGCACTACCCATGCACTCATGAAATCACCCAGGCATTACCCATCCACTCCTTCAATCATTCAGGCAGTACCCATGCACTCCTCCAATCACCTAGGCATTACACATGCACTCCTTCAATCACTCAGGCAGTTCCCATGCACTCCTTCAATCACCCAGCCACTACCCATGCACTTATGCAATCACCCAGGCATTACCTATGCACTCTTTCAATCACTCAGGCAGTACCCATGCACTCCTCCAATCACCCAGACAATACTCCTGCACTCATGGAATCACCCAGGCACTACCCATGCACTCCTTCAATCACTCAGGCAGTATCCATGCACTCTTCCAACCACACAGACATTACACCTGCACTCATGCAATCACCCAGGCATTACCTATTTACTCTTTCAATCCCTCAGGCAGTACCCATGCACTCCTCCAATCACCCAGACATTACTCGTGTACTCATGGAATCACCCAGGCATTACCTATGCACTCCTTCAATCAGTTAGATGGTACCCATGCACTGCTTCAATCACACAGACATTACACCTGCACTCATGCAATCGCCCAGGTATTACCCATGCACTCCTTCAATCACTCAGGCAGTACCCATGCACTGCTCCAATCACCCAGACATTACCCCTCCACTCATGCAATCACCCAGGCATTACCCATGTACTCCTTGAATCACCCAGGCAGTACCCATGCACTCCTCCAATGACCCAGACATTATACCTGCACTCATGCAATCACCCAGGCACTACCCATGCACTTTTTCAATCACCCAGGCATTACCCATGCACTCATGCAATCACCCAGACATTACTCTTGCACTCATGGAATCACCCAGGCATTACCTATGCACTCCTTCAATTAGTCAGGCAGTACCCATGCACTCCTCCAATGACCCAGACATTATACCTGCACTCATGCAATCACCCAGGCACTACCCATGCACCTTTTCAATCACCCAAGCATTACCCATGCACTCATGCAATCACCAAGGCATTACCCATGCACTCCTTCAATCACTCAGGCAGTACCCATATACTGCTCCAATCACCCAGACATTACCCCTCCACTCATGCAATCACCCAGGCATTAACCATGCACTCCTTCAATCACTCAGGCACTAGCCATGCACTGATGCAATCATCCAGGCATTACCCATCCACTCCTTCAATCACTCAGGCAGTACCATGCACTGCTCCAATCACCCAGACATTACCCCTCCACTCATGCAATCACCCAGGCATTACCCATGCACTCCTTCAATCACTCAGGCAGTACCCATGCACTCCTCCAATCACCCAGACATTACTCCTGCACTCATGCAATCACCCAGGCATTACCCATGCACTCGTTCAATCACTTAGGCAGTACCCATGCATTTCTCCAATCACCCAGACATTATCCCTGCACTCACGTAATCACCCAGGCATTACCCATGCACTTTTTTAATCACTCAAGCATTACCCATGCACTCCTCCAATCACTCAGGCACTACCCATGCACTCATGAAATCACCCAGGCATTACCCATCCACTCCTTCAGTCATTCAGGCAGTACCCATGCACTCCTCCAATCACCCAGGCATTACACATGCACTCCTTCAATCACTCAGGCAGTTCCCATGCACTCCTTCAATCACCCAGCCACTACCCATGCACTTATACAATCACCCAGGCATTACCTATGCACTCTTTCAATCACTCAGGCAGTACCCATGCGCTCCTCCAATCACCCAGACATTACTCCTGCACTCATGGAATCACCCAGGCACTACCCATGCACTCCTTCAATCACTCAGGCAGTATCCAAGCACTCTTCCAACCACACAGACATTACACCTGCACTCATGCAATCACCCAGGCATTACCTATGCACTCTTTCAATCCCTCAGGCAGTACCCATGTACTCCTCCAATCACCCAGACATTACTCCTGTACTCATGGAATCACCCAGGCATTACCTATGCACTCCTTCAATCAGTTAGACGGTACCCATGCATTGCTTCAATCACACAGACATTACACCTGCACTCATGCAATCGCCCAGGCATTACCCATGCACTCCTTCAATCACTCAGGCAGTACCCATGCACTGCTCCAATCACCCAGACATTACCCCTCCACTCATGCAATCACCCAGGCATTACCCATGTACTCCTTGAATCACTCAGGCAGTACCCATGCACTCCTCCAATGACCCAGACATTATACCTGCACTCATGCAATCACCCAGGCACTATCCATGCACTTTTTCAATCACCCAGGCATTATCCATGCACTCATGCAATCACCCAGACATTACTCTTGCACTCATGGAATCACCCAGGGATTACCTATGCACTCCTTCAATTAGTCAGGCAGTACCCATGCACTCCTCCAATGACCCAGACATTATACCTGCACTCATGCAATCACCCAGGCACTACCCATGCACTTTTTCAATCACCCAAGCATTACCCATGCACTCATGCAATCACCAAGGCATTACCCATGCACTCCTTCAATCACTCAGGCAGTACCCATATACTGCTCCAATCACCCAGACATTACCCCTCCACTCATGCAATCACCCAGGCATTAACCATGCACTCCTTCAATCACTCAGGCAGTACCCATGCACTCCTCCAATCACCCAGGCACTAGCCATGCACTGATGCAATGATCCAGGCATTACCCATGCACTCCTTCAATCACTCAGGCAGTACCCATGCACTGCTCCAATCACCCAGACATTACCCCTCCACTCATGCAATCACCCAGGCATTACCCATGCACTCCTTCAATCACTCAGGCAGTACCCATGCACTCCTCCAATCACCCAGACTTCACTCTTGCACTCATGGAATCACCCAGGCATTACTTATGCACTCCTTCAATCAGTCAGGCAGTACCCATGCACTCCTCCAATGACCCAGACAATATACCTGCACTCATGCAATCACCCAGGCACTACCCATGCACTTTTTCAATCACTCAGGCAGTACCCATGCACTCCTTCAATCACCCAGGCACTACCCATGCACTCATGCAATCACCCAGGCATTACCCATGCACTCCTTGAATTACTCAGGCAGTACCCATGCACTGCTCCAATCACCCAGACATTACCCCTCCACTCATGCAATCACCCAAGCATTACCCATGCACTCCTTCAATCACTCAGGCAGTACCCATGCACTCCTCCAATCACCCAGGCGCTACCCATGTACTTATGCAATCACCCAGGCATTACCTATGCACTCCTTCAATCACTCAGGCAGTACCCATGCACTCCTCCAATCACCCAGACATTACTCCTGCACTCATGCAATCACCCAGGCATTACCCATGCACTCGTTCAATCACTTAGGCAGTACCCATGCATTTCTCCAATCACCCAGACATTATCCCTGCACTCACGCAATCACCCAGGCATTACCCATGCACTTTTTCAATCACTCAAGCATTACCCATGCACTCCTCCAATCACCCAGGCGCTACCCATGCACTTATGCAATCACCCAGGCATTACCTATGCACTCCTTCAATCACTCAGGCAGTACCCATGCACTCCTCCAATCACCCAGACATTACTCCTGCACTCATGCAATCACCCAGGCATTACCCATGCACTCGTTCAATCACTTAGGCAGTACCCATGCATTTCTCCAATCACCCAGACATTATCCCTGCACTCACGTAATCACCCAGGCATTACCCATGCACTTTTTTAATCACTCAAGCATTATCCATGCACTCCTCCAATCACTCAGGCACTACCCATGCACTCATGAAATCACCCATGCATTACCCATCCACTCCTTCAATCATTCAGGCAGTACCCATGCACTCCTCCAATCACCCAGGCATTACACATGCACTCCTTCAATCACTCAGGCAGTTCCCATGCACTCCTTCAATCACCCAGCCACTACCCATGCACTTATACAATCACCCAGGCATTACCTATGCACTCTTTCAATCACTCAGGCAGTACCCATGCGCTCCTCCAATCACCCAGACATTACTCCTGCACTCATGGAATCACCCAGGCACTACCCATGCACTCCTTCAATCACTCAGGCAGTATCCAAGCACTCTTCCAACCACACAGACATTACACCTGCACTCATGCAATCACCCAGGCATTACCTATGCACTCTTTCAATCCCTCAGGCAGTACCCATGTACTCCTCCAATCACCCAGACATTACTCCTGTACTCATGGAATCACCCAGGCATTACCTATGCACTCCTTCAATCAGTTAGACGGTACCCATGCACTGCTTCAATCACACAGACATTACACCTGCACTCATGCAATCGCCCAGGCATTACCCATGCACTCCTTCAATCACTCAGGCAGTACCCATGCACTGCTCCAATCACCCAGACATTACCCCTCCACTCATGCAATCACCCAGGCATTACCCATGTACTCCTTGAATCACTCAGGCAGTACCCATGCACTCCTCCAATGACCCAGACATTATACCTGCACTCATGCAATAACCCAGGCACTATCCATGCACTTTTTCAATCACCCAGGCATTACCCATGCACTCATGCAATCACCCAGACATTACTCTTGCACTCATGGAATCACCCAGGGATTACCTATGCACTCCTTCAATTAGTCAGGCAGTACACATGCACTCCTCCAATGACCCAGACATTATACCTGCACTCATGCAATCACCCAGGCACTACCCATGCACTTTTTCAATCACCCAAGCATTACCCATGCACTCATGCAATCACCAAGGCATTACCCATGCACTCCTTCAATCACTCAGGCAGTACCCATATACTGCTCCAATCACCCAGACATTACCCCTCCACTCATGCAATCACCCAGGCATTAACCATGCACTCCTTCAATCACTCAGGCACTAGCCATGCACTGATGCAATCATCCAGGCATTACCCATCCACTCCTTCAATCACTCAGGCAGTACCCATGCACTGCTCCAATCACCCAGACATTACCCCTCCACTCATGCAATCACCCAGGCAGTACCCATGCACTCCTCCAATCACCCAGACTTCACTCTTGCACTCATGGAATCACCCAGGCATTACTTATGCACTCCTTCAATCAGTCAGGCAGTACCCATGCACTCCTCCAATGACCCAGACAATATACCTGCACTCATGCAATCACCCAGGCACTACCCATGCACTTTTTCAATCACTCAGGCAGTACCCATGCACTCCTTCAATCACCCAGGCACTACCCATGCACTCATGCAATCACCCAGGCATTACCCATGCACTCCTTGAATTACTCAGGCAGTACCCATGCACTGCTCCAATCACCCAGACATTACCCCTCCACTCATGCAATCACCCAAGCATTACCCATGCACTCCTTCAATCACTCAGGCAGTACCCATGCACTCCTCCAATCACCCAGGCACTACCCATGTACTTATGCAATCACCCAGGCATTACCTATGCACTCCTTCAATCACTCAGGCAGTACCCATGCACTCCTCCAATCACCCAGACATTACTCCTGCACTCATGCAATCACCCAGGCATTACCCATGCACTCGTTCAATCACTTAGGCAGTACCCATGCATTTCTCCAATCACCCAGACATTATCCCTGCACTCACGCAATCACTCAGGCATTACCCATGCACTTTTTCAATCACTCAAGCATTACCCATGCACTCCTTCAATCACCCAGGCACTACTCATGCAGTCTTACAATCACCCAGGCATTACCCATGCGCTCCTTCAATCACTCAGGCAGTTCCCATGCACTCCTCCAATCACCCAGACATTACTTCTGCACTCATGCAATCACCCAGGCATTACCCATGCACTTACAAAATCACCCAGGCATTACCCATGCACTTATAAAATCACCCAGGCATTATTGATGCACTCCTTCAATCACTCAGGCAGTACCCATGCACTCCTCCAATCACCCAGACATAACTCCTACACTCATGAAATCAGCCAGGCATTACCCATGCACTCCTTCAATCACTCAGGCAGTACCCATGCACTCATCCAATCACTCAGACATTACCTCTGCACTCATGCAATCACCCAGCCATTACCCATGCAGTTACAAAATCACCCAGGCATTACACATGCACTTACAAAATCACCCAGGCATTATTGATGCACTCCTTTAATCACTCAGGCAGTACCCATGCACTCCCCCAATCACCCATGCACTCCTTCAATCACTCAGGCAGTACCCATGCACTCCTCCAATCACCCAGGCACTACCTATGCACTCATGCAATCACATATGCACTACCCATACACTTCTCCATATATTCCACTTACCACAATTCATACAACACTTACAAATTTATCTATTTTTAGCCATATAAGCAATTCTGAAAAACCCCATTTTTTTCTTCTTTTTTTGTTTTATATATTTTTTTGTGTTTTTTTAAATCTTTTTTGAATTTTTTGGGTGTTTTTAAAAAAAAAACAGAAAAAATAAACAGAACCAACAGTGAACATGTTCAAAAAATTATGCAATTATGAACTCATTGCATAGAAAAAATTTTTTAACACTTGTGGATCCTAATAGCAACCAGGATGGCATCCAGTGATTGCTCACCAAAACATAGGATTTTTTTGCATTTTACACAACGCTGCTCCACTCTAGCAAACTCAGGGATGATGTTTGGTGTGCCAGATGAGGAAGAAGCAGATTACGTGCTCGGTCCAGCAGCGTTGTCCTCACTTGCCTGCTTTTCTTGTTCCCGTCGAAGCTTTTCTCTAGCAAGACGTCGAGGGTGTATTGTCTGCAGATGTTTTAACATCGATGACGTCTCACAGGAGTACTTCTTTTCGGAACCTCGTGCGAGAACATTGTTACAAATGGTGCAGGTTACTTTTCGGGCATTCACCTTTTTCTCCCCAGGTGCTTTGGAGAAAAATGCCCATACGATACTTTCCTACTTTTTCTTGATGGGTTCCTCCAGGTCTTCTTCCTCTTGAGGTGGAAGCTGCTGAGGTGCATTACCAGCTGCCATTTTTAGATCACTGAAAAAAACACCCAAAAAAGGCAAACAAGAGGATCAGAAGACAACAGGTGTGTCTGCTGAGATGCTCTTGAAGAAATGATAAAAATGGGTGGGGTCCTTCAAGTTCTAGAATCAAAAGGTTCTTAACCAATGAAATTGTTTCTTTTGAAGTCACATGGGATTCGCACACCCGGCGCGCATCCAGTGCCCACCCGACGCGATTCACGAAAAATATATTTAACAATAATATATCTTTGTTACAATTACAAATATATGATATTTATAATTAGATTAAATAATTGCTTGCTATAATATACATAGTAAAGTTATATACATATACTTTTAAAACATAACATTTTGCGGTGGATTCGCGCACCTGATGCGACCCCCAGAAATATGTATGTCACGGTACACGGGGCCAAGATCCGCGCACCCTTCGCATACCAAACGCGCATCCTACACGACTTAACCAATATGGCGGCAAAATTCTTGGATTCGCGCACCCACCGAGACTGGTACACGATGGGTATGCAAATCCACTTTAAAAAAAAAAAATAAATGTATATTTATACTTTAGAAAAGAGAAAACATTACATTATTTTTTATAAAAATTTAAAAACTAAGAAAAAGTATTTTTGCACATTATACTTAGAAATTAGCATTTAAAAACCTTTGAAATTCACTGAAAAAAACCAGAGGTTTCAGGGACTTTATAGTTAGAAATTAGCATTTAAAAAACCTTTGAAATTCACTGAAAAAACCATAGGTTTCAGGGACGTTATAGTTAGAAATTAGCATTTAAAAAAACCATAGAAATTCCCTGAAAAAACCACAGGTTTCAGGGACGTTATATTTAGAAATTAGCATTTAAGAAACCTTAGAAATTCACTGAAAAAAACACAGGTTTCAGGGACGTTATAGTTAGTTGGACATTTCACTCGTACAAAACCAGAGAAATTCGGCCGTTATAGTTTGTTGAGCTAACTATAACTCGCGCCTCCGCAATGCACTGCTGATGAGATCACATATTACATCATTCATGACATGGTCAGTGATATCACTGATGACATCACTGATGACATCTCAAATGACATCATTGATGACATCATCCACGTGATAATCTGATGCACCTCCTCACACCCTAATATAACCTTTGATACACCCACTCTAAAATACAGACTACCATTTTCGAAACCATAGACACACCAATACATGTTACTACATACCCACTCACTGATTCCTAGGTCTACACACACATCCACTCATTCACCCATACAGTCACTCATACATGCAGTCACTCATCAATACAGCACTATCATTTGCACTCATACACCTACACAGACACTCACACACCACCACTCACCCATAGAGTTACTCACACTTCTAGTCAGTCATGCAAAGAATCAATCACACTCCTATTTACTCACCTATATAGTTATACACACACCACCTCACTTATTCATACAGATACTAACACATACTTACTCTCATACAATCACTGATACACGCACACACTCATCCATAAGCCACTCTCACAATCACTCACTCTCACATATAGTCATTTATATACTTCAACACTCACATATACTGCCTTTCACATATGTAGTTACTCACACATGTACCACTGAGATATCCATTCACTCACCAACACACCCATACACACACTCACCCACCCATACAGCCCTTCACACATGCAGTCTTGAACTCATACACCCAGTGAATCACCCACTCACACATCTATGCACAGAGTCACACACCCCCCCAACCACCCACACAAACACTCAGGCACCCAGACAGATACCCAGACAACCAATCAATAACCCATATAGACACTCATATAGCTACTCACCAACTCATGCAGCCGCTTACACACCAACTGACAGACTGATACAGACATTCACACAGTTTAGTCACTAACCCATGCATTCAGTAAGACAAGTTTAATCACTCACTTATACAGTCAGTCATGCACCTACTAAATCATCCATTCAGACACTCATACACCCACTCATTCTTCAATACACCTTGGCATTTATATATATAAAACATATTTAAACTTTACAGAAACACACAGTCACTGGATAATGTCATCAGTGATGTCATTTGAGATGTCATCAGTGATGTCACTGACCATGTCATGAATGATGTAATATGTGACGTCATCAGCAGTGCATTTCGGGGGCGTGAGTTATAGTTAGCTCAACTAACTATAACGGCCGAATTTCTCTGTTTTTGTACGGGTGAAATGTCCAAGTAACTATAACGTCCCTGAAACCTGTGGTTTTTTCAGTGAAAAAAAAAAAATATATATATATATATATAAAGAGAGAGAGAGAGAGTAGAAAATCCCAAGATCACTGTGTTTTTCCTATGTACCAGGTGCAAAGCATGCAAGGTAAGTAGCAAGGTTAAGGAGTACAAGGTCCCAGGCAGAAGAAACACAAAACAGATCACTAAACTCCTTAATTGCATTCAAATTTTGTGATCTATTCCCTAGTGTGCCCATGTGGCAAGAGATACATAGGCAGCACGGTGCATCCAGCAAAGAAAAGAGTGCAGGAGCACATGCGTGCAATAACCAATCAGGATGGGATGTACCCAGTGGCCAGGCACTTTGCTACTGGCCTCAGCAGTGACAGCAAATCACTGTGCTTCTTTTGCGTGGACCCGGTCCCACGAAATAAAAGGGGAGGGGACAGAGTCAGGGCTCTGAGACAATTGGAGTCAAGATACATTATAGGGATCAGAACCAGAGTCCCATGGGGACTCAACAGCGATGAGAAATTGTGGACACATATAGTGTAGCAGTGCACAGTATTTAGATCTTAACACAGCAACACACATATAAGCACTAAGTACAAATTTTTTATTGCACTAGTTCACTTTACACCTTAGTAGATTCTTCACAAACAATGGTCGTCGGTGGGATGGGTCTCAGGGGGCTTTGACCACATCATACACCTCGGGATTAGCAGGCCCATACAGGGCGTGATTGTTCGCTGTATATCATTGACACCAAATAAGTGGCAACAGCCCATTCAGAGCATGATGGCTAGCCACACACCCAAAGCTACTATAGCCACTTTACGGTCAGTCCGGTAACTTGCAGACTGAATCTCCCCAGGGATCAGAATTGCATCTAGTGTACTATGGCTGAGAGTAACCGCACCTAGGATTGCCACACACCCTGGGCGTATTAGGTGCTGAATACCTGACAGTATAAACATGTGGATGTTGCCTTAAGAAAGGCACCGTGTAATAGGGCATCAGAGAAGAATGATTTACACACTCCTGATAAAATAAACAAATTAAATAGTAATCTAATCATATTGGAATAACATTAGGTAATGAATTGATTGATATTTTCAATGCAGGTAATCAATATTATGGGGTTTGCTTAGAGCACAATATGACGGTGGCACCAGAATAAGCTGGCCGCCACCATAGTAAGTCATATACATGAGATATGTAGACACCATTGTTTGTTTCTATGACACAAAGCTGCCACCCAATCATGTTTTATTTATTTATTTTTTGGGATGTGTGTATATATATATGTGTATCTATCTATCTATCTATCTATCTATCTATATATATCTTATATAGATATATACAGTGTCTGAGTGGGTCTGTGAGTCAGTGTGTGAGTCTCCCAGTGGGTCTGTGAGTGGGTGCATGACTGTTTGAGAGGGTCTGTGAGTGGATAGATGAGTCTCTGAGTGGGTGCATGAGTGTCTGAGTGGGTCTTTGAGTGGTTGTGTGAGTCTCTGAGTAAGTCTGTGAGTGGGTGAGTAAATGGGTCTGTGAATGTGAACATGAGTGTCTGAGCGGGTCTGTGAGTGGGTGCATGAGTCTCTTAGCGGGTCTGTGAGAGCATGCTTGAGTGGGTCTATGAGTGGGTGCATGAGTCTCTAAGTGTGTGTGTGTCTCTGAGTGGGTCTGTGAGTAGGTGTGTGAGTATCTGAGTAGGTCTGTGAGTGGTTGTATGGGTCTGAGTGGGTGCATGAGTGTCTGAGTGGGTCTCTGAGTAGCTGTATGTGTCTGAGTGGGTCTGTGAGTGGGTGCATGAGTGTCTGAATTGGTCTGTGAGTGGCTGTGTGGGTCTGTGAGTGGGTGTATGAGTCTGTGAGTGTGTCTGTGAGTGGGTGTGTGAGTGTCTGAGTGGGTCTGTCAGTGGGCGTCTGATGCCTGAGTGCCTGAGTGTGTGTCTGTTTGGGTGTGTCAGTAACTGTGTGAGTGACTCGCCACATAGGAACCACACCTGTCCTTTTATCCAGCAAGAGTCCACCGTTTTGCACAAATTATCTACTCTAGTGGAGTGCTTTCTTCTGGTTAATTACTAACTGCTACCTCGTTGGGTAAATGTCCAGTGCATATTTTACATTACATCTGTGCAATGGACCATGAGGAAATGTCTCCAGGGACATTGTGTGCATTTGACAATGTGATTGTTTCTTCGTCTTTGTCCAGATATCTGTGAATCCTCTCACAGAGATGACAACAAGACTACAAATAGGTAAATCTCCACCAAACAACGGCACTTCCTCTTATCTATACGAAGTAAGTGGTTCTTTGTTTTGTGGAGATGACCTCATATTCCTCGGCATGAAGGCGCCTCCAAAATCAGCAAAAAACACACTGGGGGGCCTTTTGGTCAGCTGTCCATCAACCTGGCAATAGGCAGGAAAACCTTTGCATGCAACTTAAGTGGGCAGGGAGGCCCAGCCAATTATTAGAAGGGGAGGAGGGCCACACGACCCCCCTCACTGGGCCAATTTTGGCCCCGGGGACTCTATCGCCTGGGGCCCAACCACAATACAGTAGGGGAGGGAGCCCTCATAGAACCCCTCCCTGGGCCGATTTCAGCCCTGGGACTCCATCCCACGGGGCCCACCCATAATTGAATGGTGGAAGGGGGCCACGTGGCCCCCCCTCACTAGGCCGATTACGGCCTGGGACCCCATTTTCCAGGGCCCAGCCTTAACTGAATGAGGGAAGGGGGCACGTGGCCCCCTCCCCGGGCCGATTTTGGCCCCGGGGACCCCATCCCCCAGGGTCGGCCATGTTTCCCTGGGTGCCCTGGAGCCTATCCAGGGCACCCAGTGTATACTTTGGGGACTGCAGAGGGAGCCTCAAGGTCCCCATGGTCCTCGCCGGCTCCCCACCTCCTGCAGGAACCGGCATTGATATTGCACATAGGGAGCTGCTGGAAATCCAGCTCCCTGTGTGCAAGAGCAATAGTTTAATCTCTTTCCTTGCCCACATGTCTGCGGGCAGGGAAAGAGATGAAACCTCAGCTTCCAGCAAGCGGAAGTTGTTTGACAGCTCCCACTTGCTGGAAACGTAGTGTTTGCTTTTGCTTAGCAGGAGCTGTCAGAGCTCCAGCCAAGCAAAAGCAAACAGCTATGTCCCGGGGGTGAGCACCCCGAGACATAGCAGAAGTCGGCCCTTGGGGGGTGGCGGTCCCCAGGGCCATGTATGGCTCCAGGAGGGGGACCGCGCTGCCCCCCCTCCTTTGATTATCAAGGGCCTGCCTCAGGAAGATGGTGGTCCCTGGGGCAGAGAACGGCCCAGGAAGGGGGGGGCTGGATGGCACCCTCATTCTAAAAAAAAAAAGGTAAGCCTGGGGGTTGTGGTGGTCCCCAGGCCCCAGGGGGGTCCGCGCGGAGGCCCCTATATTTTTTATTAATAGCCCCGGTGAGGCGGTTGTGCCGGGGGTCCGCCTCTATATTGTTTTATTAATAGCTCCAGGGAGGTGGAGGTCCCAGGAGCATGGGGGGTCCGCGCAGCCCCCTGCTGAATTTCAACAATAGCCCCCGGGAGATGGTGGTACCTGGGGCCCGGGGGGTCCGCGTGGCCCCATTACATTTAATCAATAGCCCTAGGAAGGTAGTGGTACCCAAGGCAAAAATAAGCCCTTGGAGAGGGGCCCCGTGCACCCCCTCCTTTTATTTTTCTATGCCCGCAAGCCCCCAGAACCTGGCCCAACCAGGGCCTATAATGTAAACAAGAGCAGGAGACCACGCTTGTTTCCTTTTTTAATTATTGCCACAGATTCACTGCTCTGTCACAATTTTGTGACAAAAATTCTGGGACCCTAGGACCAGGGCTGCGGGGTTAAGGTATTCCTCCCATGCCCCCTTTTCTTTTCATTTTCATTTTTTCTGGGACTCGGCTGCTGACACTTCCTGGTTGAAGTGTTGGCAGCCAATAAGATTACAGCAGGAGATCGGGAGGGTTCGCAGAGCCTTCTCGCTTTTAAATATCTCAAAAACTACTGAATGGATTTACACCAATGCACAAAAAAGGTCGCTTTCTGGACCAACAGCTACCTGTCTGCCAAATTTGGTGTAATTCCATTCAGCGGTTCAGGCTGTAGCCGTCTCTAAAATCCCTATGGGAAATTGCATGTGGAAAACACATTTTGGGACACCCCCTTTTTCTCGTCCCCTGCTTGACGAATCACCCCAAAACTTTCAAGACTGCTTCTGAAGTGAGCGTCGTACTGATTTTAAAAACTTTGAGAAGGTTCATAAAATGGCGCCAAAGATATTGGCAAAAAAAAGCACTCTTCCTACGGAAACTAGATCCTACCTATAACTACATATTGAATTTCAAAGGGGAGAAGATGTGGACTAACAGCTAGAGCGGTCAACCTTGAATCTAGGGAACCGTGTTCGAGACTCTGCAACGACGCTCAACATCCTGTGATTCTCCCCATGCCTAACAAAAATGAATGTGTCTGTCTGTAACGCAACCGGTGCTCATGTAAAATGCTCTGATAACTTTGGGTCGAGTTCGCGCTATATAAAACTCAGAAAAAATTATTTTCTTAATTAACAATTTGATTTAAATCATAGAGTGGAGTGTCGTTGAGTGGAGTGTCATCGCACGGAATCTCGTTGAGTGAGGGGTGGTCGAGTAGAGTGTCGTAGAGTGGCATAGAGTGAAGTATAGGATGTAGAGTGGAGTGGAAAGTGTAGGATGTCGTACAGTGGTGTGTCATCAAGTTGAGTGACATAGAGTAGTGTCGCGGAGAGTGTCATGGAGTGTAGTGTTGTATAGTGTAGTGCCATCAGTCATGAGGCAAAAATACAAGGAAAGAGAGTGCAAGGGAAGGGTGCAAGTGGCCTATTGGGTGAGCTGCCTCAGAAGTATGAGTTGCCTGAGGTATTCTTCCTTTATCAGTGAGAAGCCCCTCTCACCCATTTGTGTGGCCAATAAAGCTATCAGTGCAGCTCCTCCATGACCCACTGGGGAGTGGTTGCTTTCTCAACTGCACAGATTGCAGTGCCCATTTGAAAATAGCACACGCTTCCACTGCACACCAATTCCAATGCTAATCTACACCTTTTGCCACTGAGGACACTCAATCAATCAATCAATCAATCAATCAGGGAACTGTAAGCGCGCTACTCACCCGTGAGGGTCTCAAGGCGCTGGGGGGGGGGGGTCCGCAGATCTGTTTAGCCGAAGAGCCAGGTCTTGAGGGTCTTCCTGAAGGTGTTCAGGGAGGGGGCGCGTCTGATGTCTGCCGGTAGCTCGTCCCAGGTCTTGGCTGCAATGTGAGAGAAGGATCTTCCGCCTGCTCTGGCTCTGTGGATATGCGGGGTTTCGGCCAGTGCGAGGTTGGAAGATCGGAGGTTTCTTTTGGGTACGTGGAAGTTGATTCTGTCGTTGAGGTATTTGGGTCCGTTGTTGTGTAGGCATTTGTAGGCGTGAGTGAGGATTTTGAAAGTGACTCTTTTCTCCACGGGGAGCCAGTGGAGACTTCGTAGGTGTTGGCTGATGTGTTCGTGTCGGGGTATGCCGAGGACGAGTCTGGCGGCGGTGTTCTGTATAGTCTGGAGTTTGCAGAGTAGGGACTTGTTGATGCCGGCGTAGAGTGCGTTTCCATAGTCCAGTCTGCTGGTGATGAGTGTGTGGGTGACTGTCTTCCTTGACTCAGGGGGGATCCACTTGAAGGTCTTGCGGAGAATGCGGAGGGTGTTGAAGAAGCTGGAGGTGACGGCATTGACCTGTCGGTTCATGGTGAGTGATGAGTCGAGTACGATGACAAGGTTCTTGGCGTGGTCTGAGGGGGTAGGTGGGCTTCCGAGGGCGGTCAGCCACTAGGTGCTGTCCCATGCAGAAGGGGTGGTACCAAGGACAAGGACTTCTGTCTTCTCGGCATTGAGCTTCAGGCAGCTGTTGGTCATCCAGACTGCGACGTCTTGCATTCCTTTCTGGAAGTTGAGTTTGGCAGTGGTGGGGTCTTTGGTGAGCGAGAGGATGAGCTGGGTGTCGTCGGCGTAGAATACGATGTTGAGGCCGTGTTGTCGGACGATGGCTGCGAGGGGGGCCATGCAGATGTTGAAGAGGGTGGGGCTCAGTGATGAACCCTGTGGGACTCCGCAGGTGATTTTCGTGAGGTCGGAGAGGAAGGGTGGGAGTTTGATCCTTTGGCTTCTTCCGGTGAGGAATGATCGGATCCAGTCCAGGGCTGTTCCTTGTATGCCTGCGTCGTGTAGTCTGGCGACTAGTGTGCGGTGGGAGACGGGGTCGAAGGCCGCTGATAGGTCGAGTATGATGAGGGCTGCGGAGTGGCCTTGGTCCAGGAGGGTGCGGATGTCGTCTGTGGCGGTGAGTAGGGCGGTCTCTGTGCTGTGGTTGCTTCGGAATCCGGATTGGGACGGGTCGAGGATGGCATTCTCTTCAATGAATCGTGTCAGTTTCCTGTTGACTGCTTTCTCTGCAATTTGGCTGCGAAGGGGAGGAGTGAGATGGGCCGATAGTTCTTGAGGTCGGTGGGGTCAGCTGTGGGCTTCTTGAGCAGGGGTCTGACTTCTGCGCACTTCCATTCGTCTGGGAAGGTGCCTGTTTTGAAGGTGGTGTTGATGGTGCGTTGTAGTTCGGGTGCGATGGCAGCCGCGGCTCTGTGGTAGATGTGAGGGGGGCAGGGGTCAGTGGGGGCCCCGGAGTGGATGCTTTTCATGGTCGAGGCGGTGTCTTCGGTCGTGATCGGTGTCCAGTTGGAGATGGTGGGCTGGATGGTGTTTCTGGGGGGCGGGGGCCGTCTGTGGTGCCTGGTGGATCGTCAATGAAGTTATCTTAGAGGTTTTTGATCTTGAGGTGGAAATAGGTTCCAAGCTTGTCGCAGAGGTCTTGGGATGGGGTGATGTCTGTGGCTTCGCTTCGTGGGTTGGTGAATTCTTGAATGACACTGCAAAGTTCCTTGGAGTTGGTGGAGTTGGCCAGGATTTTGTTGTGGATGAAGTTCCTCTTGGTGGCTCTGATCTGGTTGTGGTAGTCCATCATGGCGTCCTTGTAGGTGGTGTGGTTTTTGGTTGTCTTGGTGTTTCTCCAGTTCTTCTCCAGGCGTCTGCAGGTGCGTCTGGCTTCTTGGAGAGTGGTGGTGAACCAGGCGGCTTTCCTGGGGTGTTGTCTGTCGGGGTTGCGTAGCGGGGCGAGCTCGTCTGCGCAGTTGGAGATCCAGGTGTGGAGTTCTCTGGCTGCGTCGTTTGCGTCGGGTGCCCAGGTGTGGTTGTCTCGGGTGAGGGTGGAGTTAAGTTGCTCGTCTGTAACCTTGCTCCAGTTCCTTCGAGGTGGGCGTGGGGCTGGTTTGGGTGCCTTGGGTTTGTTGATGGCGAAGTGTACGCAGTGGTGGTCGGTCCATGGCGGCTGCGTTGTGTGGCTGAATTGGACGCTGTTTCCTGCCGCAAAGATGGGGTCGAGGGTGTGTCCTGCTCTGTGGGTCGGTGTGTTGACGAGTTGTTTAAGTCCGATGCTGGCAAGGTTGTCACGAAGGATAGTGGAGTTGGGGTCGCTGGGGTTGTCGAGGTGGAAGTTCAGGTCTCCAGTAAGTATGTAGTTTGTTGAGGCGATGGCGTGGGGTGCGATGAAGTCGGTGATGGTGGTGGCGAAGGGTGTTCGGGGGCCGGGGGTCTGTAGATGAGGCTTTCTCGGAGTGTGGCTTTGGGGGTGGTCTGGATCTGGAAGTGCAGGTGTTCGGCGGAGGGGAAGGTTTCGCTGGAGGTGGTGAGGCGGAAGGTGCTCTTGTGTGCGATGGCGAGGCCCCCTCCTGGGTGGTTGGGGCAGTCTTTCCTCTGGATCTTGTATCTGTCTGGGATGGCGGTGCTGATGTCGGGGGCGGAGGATGCGTTGGTCCAGGTCTCTGTGAAGAAGGCGATGTCGGGCGAGAGAGAGTCGAGTAGGTTCCAGATTTCCATGGCGTGTTTGTGAACGGAGCATACGTTGAAGAGGATGCATTTTAGGGTGTCGCCGGTGCTGGCGTTGGCGGTGTTGGAGGCCGGGGTGGCAGTGAGGGTCTGGCGGCAGTGGAGGCAGGAGAACTGGCTGTGGGTCGTGTTTGGCGAGGCCTGTTGGCATTCTCTAAGTCTTCCAGGGTTGAGTGCGAGGAGGGTGGTGGTGTGGTAGCGATGGGTAGTGGGAGGTCCAGGGTTCCTGGCGCTGGCCGCAGTCGGGTCGCGGACGGGCGCAGGCGGGCTTGCCTTTGGCGCGCCGGCGGCACGCCAAAGGCGCGCCTGCTGCGCGCGGCCGCCATTAAGTAGGGGAGGTGGGAGGGAGGAGAGGCTGGGAGGCGGGAGCGGGGGAATTCCGGGGGGGAATTCCGGGGGGGAGGGGCCGCAGGGGCAGCAGCGGCAAAAGGTGAAAGGAACAGGCAGGCACGAGAAAATAAAAACAGTGGTGGAATTAAAGCAAGACACAGATGGGCACAATAACAGTGGCAAACAGGGAAAAATTAAGAAGAAAAAAACGGCTGAGGAAGGTTACGGTGGTTGCAGGCAGTCTGGTCCCAGTTGGAGCGGGCAGCAGGCGCAGGAGCGGGCAGCAGCCTCGAACCTCCCAAGGAGGAGGTCGGGGTCTGGAGGCAAGAGACGGCACAGCGGAGCTGCGGGGAGAGAGTGGACCCAGACCGAGGGTCGGAGGTCTTACTCGCGCTCCCCCGCAGTGGCCGCCATTAAGTAGGGGAGGTGGGAGGGAGGAGAGGCTGGGAGGCGGGAGCGGGTGAATTCCGGGGGGGAAGTCGGGGGGGGGAATTCCGGGGGGGAGGGACAGCAGCGGCGAAAGGAACAGGCAGGCACGAGAAAATAAATACAGTGGGTGGAATTAGAGCAAGACACAGATGGGCACAATAACAGTGGCACAACAGGGAAAAATTAAGAAGAAAAAAACGGCTGAGAAAGGTTACGGTGGTTGCAGGCAGTCTGGTCCCAGTTGGAGCGGGCAGCAGGCGCAGGAGAGGGCAGCAGCCTCAAACCTCCCAAGGAGGAGGTCGGGGTCTGGAGGCAAGAGACAGCACAGCGGAGCTGCGGGGAGAGAGTGGACCTAGACCGAGACACTGCTCCATTTATGGACCCCAACAGTGCATTGTCTTGAGAAATCTTGGATCATCCCACAGTAGCATTTTATTCTCACACCTTTGTGTCAGCTTAGATGTTTTCTATTGCTTTTTGTGAAATGCAGAGGAACTATTTTATATTGGAAAAGTAGAATTTGTCATCACACATATAATTCTTTATCTCATTCATGGATTGCACACTGACAGAGTTAACATCTTGTAAAAAATGCATTCAGCAATTCCCTGTGTAGTGTCTTCCCAGCTGGGGTACCTTTAAATTGCTAAGTCACAGACGGAGCCTGGTATCACACGTCTCTATTCATCTGCGTGTAACGGCGAACTCAACATTCTAAAGTAACCTTCACTGCAATAAACTCTATCCATTACATCATAGCTCTATGGAGTTCATCAGGATCCAAAAGGGTTCTGTCATTGTTAACTCGCAAGACACTACATCTCCCACTCTGTTAAACAAAAACTTACCAATTTACAAAATATATGCACATATATACATTTAAATCTCCTCAATTAATCTCTTTGGTGCTATAATATTTCGATCTGAACATGTCATGTGAAGATGACACCTGCCACCATCATGATCCAAAATCTGCTGCGATGGTGAAAAGGCAGCAGCAGTCACTGGTGCTTTAGAATCAGTCCCTCCTTCATCATGGAGATCTGGTAAACGATGTGGAATGAAATGTCTCTGGTAATAGACTTCCCAGGGCTCTGGGCAATCACCATGTGTCCTTTGGTCAACACCACTTGAAAAGATTCCGCATCAAAGGGAGCATCAGATTTTCTTTTCCGCATCTTACGTGCAAGCACTCTGTCTCCTCTCTGAAAGACAATGTTTTTTGCATGTCGCCTTCGGTCAGCATATGTCTTAATCTTTTGTTTCTGAACCAAGTCCCCAGTATAAGTTACATTCTCAGTTTTCTCTATGATTGGTCCACGCAGGTATCTTGGTTGTCATTGCTCTCCCGAACATCAGTGTCGCTGGACTTTCACCGGTGGTCGAGTGAGGCGCTGGTTGGTAAGCTCTCAATGTAGAGTTTAACACACTGTAAATTGAGCATCGCAAGGATACCACGCTGCACAGCTTTCTTTAGCGTGCTCATAAATCTTTCAACCAGTCCGTTGGCCTGTAGCCACAGAGGAGTGCTCATTTGATGCATTATATTCAGATGATCTAAAAAGTGTTTGAACTCCCGACTATTAAAAGGTGGGCCATTGTCAGATTTTAGTATGGCTGGAACACCCCATGTCGCAAAGATGCCATCCAGTCTCTCAATAACTCGGTCTTGAGTGGTGGATGAGAGATTGCCAATTAATAGAAATCGCAAGTATTCATTCACAATCACCATCAGGTGATGTATGTAGTCAAGTGGACCAAAAAAGTCAATGGCTATTCTCTCCCAGGCATGCTTCGGGAGTTCTGACATGTGTAGGGTGTGTTGAGTAACTTTTGTAGATAGGCAGTTGCAAAGATGGCAGGCCTTTAATTCCTAATCAACCCGCTTGTCAAGATACAGAAACCAGACTCGGTCGCGGAGAGCGCGTTTTGTGGCAATGATTCCCCTATGTCCTTCATGGGCCACTTAAGTCATTTTGTGCCACAGACTCTCCGAAGTCAAGATTCTCGACCCTCGCAATCTAACTCCCTCTTGAGTTATGGACAGTTCATGTTTGACATTTCTGTATTTTTGATATTCACCCTCACTGGTGAGAGGTCGAGTGTGCTGGTTCCACGACTGATGTGTCATTATATCTTTCAACTTTAACATGTCACTATTGTGGCTTGTGGCAGTGATAATCTGGGCTAACAACGAAATGGCAGCTGGTGAGTTTGATTTTATGATAAAGTTGATATAAACTTCAGCTGACTTGGAAGGAGTGCCATGACCATGAATGGGCAATCTGGAAAAGTAGTCAGCAGGGTTCTAATCCTTTCCTGGACAATGCTATAATTGTACTCTTGTAGCCGTAGTCCCCAACGTTCAATGCGAGGAGGCATCTTGGCCTTTGGATTGCCAAATATTGTTAGTAAAGCTTGATGATCAGTTACCAGCGTAAAAGGCTTTCCATACAGGAACACATGGAACTGTTCACACTCTCATACTTCGGCTAAACTTTCTTTTTCAGGTTGTGAGTAAGCATGTTCTGGTTAGGACAAAGTCCTCCTAGCATACGCCACAAATTGCCTTTGAGCATTCAGGTGTCTGCTATGCAAAAATAACACCTAACCCAACGGAACTAGCATCAACAACAACCTCTGTATAATGTTTCAAATTGAAATAAGCCATTTGAGTAGCATCCTCAATGGCTTGTTTGATTTTCTTAAAACTGTTCTCACATTCATGTGACCACTGATATGAATGAACATAATTTTTCATCAACTTTCTCAATGTAGCACTTATAAGTAGCAATGTTTCGTATATATCTTGAACAGTCACTGGCCATGCCAAGAAATGAACACACCTTTGAAACATCTTGTGGGGGATCAGCATTAGGCTCCATTTGTACTTTAGCAGGATCAAGTGTAATACCCCCATCCGAAAAGATATGGCCAAAGAATTTTAACTTTGTCTAATGGAACTTTCATTTATCTGCATTCAAAGTCAAATCTGCATCAGCCAGTAAATGGCACACTTGTGTAAGAGCCTTATCGTGCTCTTTTTGGGTAGTTCTGAAAACCAATATGTAATCATTATAATTGAACTCATTAATGACAGGCTGCATGATACAAAGAATGACGCCTTGAAAAAGTTCTGCAGACGATGACACACCAGAGCTCAGCCTTTGTATCGAAACAGAACATTATGTGTAGAAAAGGTTGTATTGTACCTGCAGTTTTCTTCGAGTTCCAACTGATGATAACCTTTATTCAAATCAAGACGAGAGAAAACCTTTGCACCACTTAATTGTGTTATCATGTCAGCAATGTGTGGACCTGGATGTCATTCTCGTTCAATTGCCATGTTTGCCTGACGCATGTCAACACATATGCATACCGCTCCTTCACTGTCCTTTTTTGGCACTACTACGATGGGAGAAACCCATTGCGTTGGACCAGTGGAACGCTCAATGATATCATGCTTAAGTAACGATTCAAGTTCTTTTTCAACAGCATCTTGTAAATGAAAAGCAATTCGCCTAAGTCTTTCAGCAACAGGGCGGACGTCCTCATTAATATGCAACTTTACTTTCATAGTCTTAAGCTTTCACAAACCATGAAACAACGAAGGGAACTGACTTACTATTTCATGGTGAGCATTCATATTGTAGTTAAAGGAAATCAATCCCATATCAGCAGCTGTGCTGAAGCTGAGTAGAGAGGCACTTGACGCTGCCACTTGAAGCACATGGATGGGAGCTTCCACCTTCATTTTCTTGTGTTTCATTGTCGCTACAAATTAATCTTGACTTTTTAAGGGTGTTCATGCAGTCCATGTATACACTTTGATTTTCAACTGCATAAGTTGTGGTATGATATGCAATTCATTATATTTCTCCTCAGTAATAATGCTTATCGACGCCCCACTGTTGATGATGAAAGGTATTGAACAACGATTTACATTCAGTGTAATTTTCAGACAATGTTTGAATGACTTTGGTGCTTTGGCATGCCAACTTTCCTTTGACTGACATTTTTCTTCACATGCGGCCAATCCAACATGGGCACACTTTTCTGAAGTAAACATTGACATGGCATTACTATTTTCTTTACTTTCACTTGATACTGATATGGAGGACCTGTTTGACAATGATTTAGATGACAATTGACTTCGTTCAGTGTTGATTTGTCATACCTGACTTCTCCACTCGGCCTTGTGGGTGCGCATCTGGAATGTTCCAGCGGTCATTTCGTTTTCGCACTGTGAAACGCTTATTTTTCCCTTTGCTTTGCACACTGTCATGAAATGGTTCTCCTTCCCACGGCCCTTACATATCTGTCCAATGGCAGGACATTTGTTGTTGTGTGGAAATGAAAATCCACATCTAAAACATAACTTCTTTTATGTGCAGACAGTACCTTGTGTCCTTCAGTCTTTTGCATTGGCTTGCTTTTCACACTCATGACTGATTCATTCTGGGCACCTCTGACCTCCATGTCAGCAGCTTGTCGATGGGAACACTCTTCAGCTCTAGCAGCCATTAGCACTTGTTCTAGACTCAGAGTTTCTCTCAGCATTCACCGTCTGAATGAATCAGACAAGCATCCATCCATGACCCTGAGACATGTGGCTTCTTTGTCATTAAATTTATTGAACTTACAGTGTTTGATGAGTGTGTCAAGTCTTTCTACAAATTCATTGATGGTTTTGCCAATTTTCTGTTGTTCTTCACTGAAAATATATGTTTTGTAGGCAACATTGGATTGAATTTGAGATTCAAGGTTTCTTTAATCTGACCGCATGTGATTTCTTCATCAGGTTGTGACATTATTTTTATGACTTCCTTTACGCCATCACCAGCAAGCTGTTTGAGGTATTTGATCATCTTTTTGTCATCAGTCTCTTCAAGTGCATCAATGAAATCTTCAAATGTCTCTACCCACGTAGTCCATTGGTTGACAAGATTTTGCTATTTGGCGGTATCGAACGATGAAGGTTGTTTCAAAAAGCAGTAGCGTTTTTAAACAGTGTGATACTTAATGAGGCGCGACGTAGCGGTCTTTCGGCCACTGTTTCTAACTCATTCTCTCTGGGATATTGTGACATACTAACCTCAGGATCATCCTTGATGATAAATGAAAATGTTATTTTCTTCTTGGTCTCCATCGGAACAACAACCTGCCACTATGCCACTGTGCCACTGCCGTATGCCGATGACACCCAGATAGTGGTGGCTGCCTACAAAAACCAGGCTTCCCCGATTCAACAATTTCAGAACTGTATGTGTACCATAAACAGATGGATGAGTACACATTGTCTCAAACTCAACTCTGAAAAAACTGAGGTCCTGATTTTTGGCAATATGCAGCCAAACTGGGGTAATCTATGGTGGCCGGCAGAGATGGGAGAACCACCAAAACCAGCGGTCAAGGCTAAGAACCTTGGCGTTTGGTTTGATAACAAACTATCGCTCTCTCAGCAGATAAATGCTACTGTATCCGCCTCCCACTTTCTTATCAAGAAAATAAGGAAGATCTTTCCTTATATGCCCGCGGACACCAGGAAAACTGTGGTAACCTCGTTAATCCAGTCTAAATTGGATTACTGCAACGGGCTTTACTTGAATATACAGAAACAGTGCTTAAAAAAGCTTCAGATGGTTCAAAACTCAGCGGCACGTTTACTGGTCAACATCCCCAGGGGAAACTCTGTATCTAAAGAGATTCGTAACCTGCATTGGCTTCCAGTGTCACAATGCATCAAATTCAAGGCTCTTTGTTTGGCGTATAAAGCTCTGAACCACACAGGTCCTTCCTTTTTGAAAAAACCTGTTTGTCTGGTATGAACCAACAAGACACCTTCGTTCCACAGGGGCCAGACTCTTGACAGTGCCCAGAATTCGAACATTGCGTTGGGGCGACCGCAGCTTTCACTACGGCACCTCCAAACTCTGGAACACTCTTCCGAATGAGCTTAGAACTGCGAGCTCCCTTTCCACCTTCAGGAAGGAACTAAAAACCTGGCTGTTCATGAATTAGACGTTACAGCGGGCGTACTGTGTCCTCAGCGCCAAGACACCTCCGGGTATTCGTGCGCTTTACAAATCCCGTTAACATTAACATTAACATTAACTATTCCAACCCCCTCACTGACTTTCACTCTTCCAAACCCCTCACTGACTTTCACTCTTCAAAGAACTGTGGAGTTGTTCTGAACCCCACTCTTCGGCTTTGGGGGCTTGCCTCTTCAGGTATGGACAGCTCCGTAAGCACAACCCCAGGCACTTCTCCTTGGGCTGCTTTGCCCTGTGCTGTGGTATGAAGACTCTCTTTAATTACTTCTGGTAAGCAGACAACCATTTCTTACATCTAGAAAGCTTTGCTTGTGGCGTCTCTGTGCACTTGCTTACACCTGGTTGATCTCTGCCTCGCAACACTTATAATCGCAGCGTTATATTGCGCTTGGCTATCACTTTGCACTTTTTGACACCTGATCGAACTCGGCTTGGCAGGGCTTGTATTCGCAGCGGTATCACTCTGTACTGAGTGTGGCTCTATATTGGCTAGTAGCGCGGTACCTTTATGTATGGCCTGACCAACAGGCTCTCGTCCAACAACGTGTAGATTCCCTGTAAATGTTTTTGTTTTCGGGGGGGGTGGAGCTTGCGAGCCGCGAAGATGGGCGCTTGAGCGAACTGCTCCGTGCTGCCAACACATCATCCTGCATTAATCCTGCGTCTGTGCCAGGCTACGAAACTGCTGTCCAGTGTAGCTTGTTTCGGAGGAGCACGTGAGTGAAACGAGCTGCTCCTGGCTCCTGTACTCCCGGGCACGACGGAGTTAGCAGGGGTGGCCTGCTGCGGCCCTGCGGATGGCCCTGGGCCCTGGCCTGCAGTGACAGAGAGGTGGGAAGGACCGCGGCGTCACGGCCGCGCTGCCGCCGATAGCTCCTGCCACGAGAGCGGCTCCGTTGTCCGGGGGCTGTGGCAGGGGCCGGCGGTCGAGAGCCTTGAGCAGCGGGCGGGGACTGCATCCGACAGGTCTTGGGCCCTGGGGCGATGTGATTGCGCTGGACCATCGGCGCGCGGCCGGGGACCTCGCCTGCGCCGCCCGTGCCCCGAATTTCCAGGACGACAGCCCGAGTCGGCGGACGCCGTGGGACGCCTTCATGCCGGCGCGCGGGCCCCCTGAGGAGCACGGACTTGGAGACCTGAGCAATATTGCAGCCTAAGACGCAGTGAGTACCCTGCGGTGCTTGGGGCGGCAGTGTTAGAGCGGCTGGAAGATCGGCCATTTGCACTCCCTATGGACGCTGAGACCTGCCGGAGACAAGCTGAGCTGCCTGTCGTGCTGTGAGCTGCTGCTGGGCCTGGGATCATTGCAAGCCTGGGGAAGTGAGGGATGCCGGCCAGTGCACTGACTTCGGCTGGGAACTGACGACGGTTTATACATTGGTCTTCTACCATACGCTGCCATTTTGAAGAAAGGGTGGTGCTATAGGAATAACTCAAGGCCCTACCCGAAGCTACCGGCCTAGGGTGAGCCCCCCCCCTTTTTTTTTTTTTGCTTGGCTCAAGTGAGCGTTGGTCTCGCATTTCTCTTGCTGCCCCACTCTGAGCTGATTACTGCACGGAGCGTGTGATGCCTCATTTATCATCAGAATAGGCATCGGGAGATCACAAGCAAGCTGTGAACGCGGGCTGGGCCCCAGGGCGGATCCCTGACAAGTACATTCAAAGTCGCCATACTGGGAGCCTGCGGAACCCGGGGTGTAGCTTGGCATCATTGACGGGGAACATACTGCAAGCCCTCTGGGGTGTGACGCGACAGCGCAGGGTCGGCACCGTAGGTTTGAGTGGGACACCGCATTGATCAGAGGCAGTAGCTGGTGATATAGGGAGGACCCACCAGTGGTGCGCTGTCAGCTCACTGGCTTGGTGCCTGGTGGTTATACGGGAAGGCCGTGGCTCCAATCTGTACAAGATGGGCAGAGTCGACAAAACCCAGCCTAAAATTACGTTTGAACACAGGAAGACGAAGGGACGGGAGAACACTACCGAAGATGGGGAAAATGCGCAGGATCAGATGCAAGAAGATAGGGAAGGCGATATCCGCTCGATGCTGGCAGCTATGGAAAAAGGCTTGCAGGGTAGCCTCTCAGTGTTGGGTACAAAAATAGACTCACTATAGTACCGGATGGACAGAATGGCTGAGAGACTAGATAAGCATGCAGAAAGGCTAGACATGGCGGAACGCAGAGTTACAGAAGTGGAGGAGGCGCAGTCAACAATTGACACTGAACACAAGCAAATGGGGAGAGTGCTGCAGGTGCTGCAAGACAAGGCGGAGGACTTGGAAGCGCGCTCTCTTCGCAACAACTTGAGGATCACTTGTTTTTCGGAATCGACTCCGACAGGCAACATGGAAAAATTAATCGAGAAATTACTTGTCACCCTACTCGGCAGCGAGACGTTCTCCCCCATGTTCGTGGTGGAAAGAGCTCACCGGTCCCTGGGCCCTCGCCCTATTCCTGGTGCACCCCCGCAACCGATAATCGCGAGACTGCTGAACTATCGGGACAGAGTCTCAGCATTGTCAGCTGCCAGGGACAAACAGTCATTACAATATGAAGGGGCCAATGTCTCCTTGTACCCGGACTTCACACCACGAGTGCAGGAGGCGCACAGACAGTTCGCCCCGTTGAAGTGCCAGCTGAGGGATCAGCATATAGACTATGCTATGCTATATCCGGCCCGTCTTCGTGTGAACCGGCAGGGCCACTCACGCATCTTTACTGACCCAAAGGCTTTGCAGAAGGCCCTGAAGGAGTGGGCCAAGGAGCAGCGTAACAGTGCAGACCGCAGCTCCTTGGAGGGAGCTGTTGGAGGGCAACTAGACGAACAGGACTGATCTTGGGCCCGCTCGATTTTCTGTTAAGTGCGATACGCCTAAGGGGACTTCCAGCAGAAATAGTTCTACCTTGCTAGTACCCTAGGTGGCAGGGGCTGAAAGGACTGAATGTTACAGGATTGTTTTGCTCTGCAGGATGGGCCGAGATACAGTCTATATTGCAATAGATATGGACTTGGGTGGGAGTACTGCGCATACTACCTTTGGTATACTCAGGTTATGACAGATATGGTTGATTTGTTTTCTATAGCAGACGCACTATTACAACATGTTGGCGGGAGGGGTGAGAGAAGTGACTAGCTGGGACGCATAGCCCCACTTGGCGAGCAACATCCGCCCGCGAGTGAAATGCACTTCTTGAGTATTGTTTTTGGGAAGGTGGGAAGGGGTCCTGAGTCAATGTTATGTCGTTTTGTAATCCTGACTATATTGAGGACCCAGGGAGTGTTTGCGGGGATATGCCGTCGAGGCCGAGTTGGGGATGGCCTGGCTTGGGTGGGGGGAGGAAAGGGCATGAGACTCGAAAAGTTCAACATTTATTTTGCTCCGTTCATGCTTGCACACGGTAAGCACATACTCTATTTGCTCCATAGGCCGGCCTGGTGTAACGGGCGAGGTACACCCCATGTCAGAAACCAGTAGGACCTCCAGGGACATGAGTACTGACACTCTCAATGCACTTACTTGGAACGTTAGAGGACAGAACGACCACAGGAAGCTCCGTAAAGTCCTGTCTTACTTGACAAGACACAAAATAGATATTGCGCTGCTGCAGGAGACGCATCTCCCGCTTATCAGTCCTATGCTGCGCAGCAGAGGTTTACATGGTAACATACACGCGCGTGGGGTACTTACATGGACGAATCCTAAGTCCGCCCTTGCACTCGTACCATTGGACACGGACAGGGAAGGTAGATTTGTCCTTACCAGGTGCAGAGGAAAAGGCTTGGACCTACTCATAGTTAATATTTACGGCCCAAATTTTGATTACCCTGATTTTTTTGCTGCGTTGTCAGACAGGGTAGGCCTGCGTGGAGAGGGGCAACTGCTTTGGGGTGGTGATCTCAGTTTAGTCAGGAATCCGCGCCTGGACAGATCGGGGGGCCCTGAGAGACATCTCACGGCGGCAGCTAGAGTGGTGGACGGCGCTATGGTTAGGTTTGACTTATGTGATGCGTGGCGCCAGAAGCATCCGGGCAAAGGGGGCTTTACGCACTACTCAGCCTATCATGACCTACACACCCGAATAGACTATTGGCTGGCAACCAGGCAGTTAAATGAGAGAGTGCGCGCATGCAAGGTACTTCCCCGTACACTTTCAGATCACTCCCCGCTACTGCTAATGCTAGACACCCCTAGAAAGGTAATCCCTCCCTTCACCTGGAGATTTCCCCCTTACTCCTTGCTTGATGCGGTTTTTAAAGATGAAATGGCTGAGGCGATTGAAAAAATTTTTTAGATCAACGTGGGGTCGGTAGATAGTTTTCAGGTAATCTGGGAGGTGTTCAAAGTTTACATCTGTGGTGTCACTATGGTGTTCTTAGGGCAATCCGCAAACGACTCACTGATTTAGAACAGAAGCTGGTGACCCTAGAAAAGCGTCAACAGGCTGGTGCGGATGATGCAGTCGCGCAGGAGACCAAAGTCCTACTGGCGGAATACCATGAGGCAGCTGATGCCGAAATAAAACACTTCGGAAAATATGCCACAGCACGGGCGTTCGGCGAGAGTGAGAGGCCGGGGGCAGTTTTAGCTCAACTACTTAAGAAGCAGCGGGACAAAACGGTGGTGGCAGAGATTAGATCGGCGGAGGGTGCCACTCTGTCTGAAGAGGCGGATGTTGCGGGCAGGTTTCGTCAATACTACTCTGAGCTATACGCTGCCCGCGGCGGAGGTACGGAAGAGGAAATTTTGGATTATCTCACACATATTAAGTTACCCTGGCTCACGAACACGCATCGTGAGTTTCTGATGAGACCCATTGAGAGAGAGGAAATCCTCTTGGCTCTTTCGAACATGAAGGCGGGTAGTGCGCCTGGAGTGGACGGCCTCACGGTTGCCTTTTATAAGGCATTCCTAGGCCTACTCGTTCCATAGTTAACTACGCTTTTTGGTGATATGTGTGTTTCAGGAATAATGCCTCCCACGATGAGACAAGCAATTATTGTTGCTATCCTAAAACCGGGCAAACCCCCGGAAGACTGCGCTTCTTACCGCCCGCTCTCTCTACTCAACGTAGATACGAAAATGTTTGCAAAGATCCTGGCTAACCGATTGGTCCCTTTAATTCCGATCCTGGTTGCACCGGAACAGGCGGGGTTTGTGCCTGGCAGAAACCTGACCTCTAACTTACGCACAGTGTTTGGCGCTCTACAACACACCCGACCAGAGATTCAGGCGGTAGCAGTGTTTCTTGACATGGAGAAGGCCTTCGACTCTGTTGAATGGCCATTCATGAGACAGGTTTTAACTAGGATGGGCCTGGGGCCGGTCTTCCTTCAATTATTAGGAGTTCTGTACAATGCTCCTTCAGCCAGAATCAAAATAGGTACTCTAGTGACAGATCCTATACCAATTTCCAGAGGTACGCGACAGGGTTGCCTCCTGTCGGCAATCTTATATGCGCTGGTGGCCGAACCTCTAGCCTGTGCACTCAGAGAATACCATAGATACAAGGGCATACGGTTCCCGGGCTATGAATTAATAGTCTCCACCTATGCTGATGATACATTATTGTATGTTAGAGACCCTGAAAGCAAACTCTCTCCGGTTCTGCGCGAAGTGGTACATTTCGGTACAGTTTCGGGCTTACGTGTAAACTGGATGAAGTCTATCATATTTCCACTTACACCGGCTACGACACCTTTCGAACCCGACTACCCGTTGCAATGGTCAACGGAAGCGGTGAGATATTTAGGTGTGTGTGTAAATACAGATTCAGAGACCGTATTGAAAAAAAACTACGGAGTCGCTATCAGCAAATTAGAAGATGACATTGACGGTTGGATTAAGCTTCCCCTATCTCTGCTGGGCAGAGTTTCCATCATGAAAATGGTGGTGCTGCCTCGCTTTCTGTTTCTTTTCTCAAATATTCCCATGGTCCTTCCTTGCACATTCTTTCGCCGCCTTACTGCGCTGATGGTGAGGTTAGCTTGGGCGGGCAAACAGGCGCGGGTCAAATGGCAGGTCCTTACGCTACCGTACCACATGGGGGGGCTGGGCGCTCCCGACTTTGACTTATATTACAGAGCAGCGCAGAGCACGCATGCTTACTACTGGGTGCATGGTCCTCCGGACATTCCACACCTTCGTATAGAAACTGTAGTTGCTGCCCCACTATCATTGTCGGCTTTGGTGTTTAAGGCCGCAGACCGTAGGACAGGGATCTTAGATTCCATTAATGCGACTACTCACGCTTGGCATTACTTATTGCAGTTGCAGGCGGGCGCCATTCTTTACTCTCCATCTGCACTGCTAGAATGGTGTAGCTGGCTGCCCCTGTGTAGGGATAAGGGGGTTACGCGCGCACTTAATTCGCTGGGAGTACAGACCGTAGGCGATCTATTTAAGGATGGCATTGTACGGAACTGGAGTGATCTGGAGACAGGGGAGAGTACACCTACTATTCTTACACAATTCCAGTTCCACAGAACACGACATGCGCTGCTCAATATTTTAGGAGACGACTTGATAGAACCTCCGGAGCTGCCAGCCTTGACCTATGTCATAACGGCGAAGTCGCCCTCCAGACTAGTGTCCAAACTCTACAAACTATCCATGTCATATAGGGAAAACCAATACACTAAAGCCCGATTAGCTTGGCAGCGAGACCTGCAACGGGACATAGACGACTCTATGTGGGAATACTGCTGTACAAGTATAAAGCGCATCTCGTTAAACGGTCGCCATAGATTGATTCACTTTAAGTATCTCAATAGAGTCTACTACACCCTAGAAAGATTGCATAGATACGGATTGCGGGAAGATCCGACCTGCGAGAGATGCAATGCGCAGATAGCCGACTTCCTCCACCTGGCATGGTCCTGTCCGGGGATATCGAACTTTTGGGATTTGGTTTTAGGGAATTGGGGCAAGTGGTCGAATTGACACTCACACCGGACCCTGCTCTTGCCCTGCTGGGTTACTCTAAACAGACACCTAAGGGAGTGCGCTGGTTGGTGGACATGGGATTATTACTAGCCAAACGTAGGGTGGTCGCTGGGACCGATGCCCACGATAACCCAGTGGTCTCGCAAATGCTATACTGCAGCACTCAAACAGAAAATTTTAGCGACCTTCTACCCCCACGGAGCAGACCTAAAACCTTTTGAGAACTGTACAAAACATACCTTGCTACCAAGGGGATGGGTACAGATGCTATTGAAAGTGACTCATAGGAGCTGACTGGAACTACTTTTGTCATATAGATACTTAGTGTTAGCCCTGATCTGCCATATAAAGCGGGATACATGTTAATTGTTCTTTATATGCTTACATTGCATTGGGACTGCAGCGGGAGGGATTGTGAGTAGTGGAGTGGGATGGTGCGGATTGTTAATATGATGTCTCTGGAAATAGTTTATTTGCTGACCTTATGGTACTCTGCAGTAACATTTTTGATTGCTGTGTGTCATTATTATTGCCACTTTGAAGTATTGAGTCTCATGTCTGTTTTGAATAAAAACTCAATAAATCTTTTTAAAAAAAACAATTTTTGTTTTCAACTGCTACGCAGTGGCTGGAACTGTGCTTTGACTTCACATGCATTAAACGTTCATTCTGTTCTTCGACGACAGCACACGTGCCACGCATGAGCAGTTTGCTTGGACCACAGCTAACTCTCTGAGAGAGCACTGTCAGTCTTCCGGTTACTTATCCCCTATCTCATCGCCATTTGTAGCATCTTCTTAGCTGGGGTACCTTTAAATGACTATGACACACAGAGTTTGGTATCACATCTCTTTATTCATCTGCGTGTAATTGCTAACTCACCATTCTAAAGCAACCTTCACTGCAATACACTCTATCCATTATGTAATTGCTCTACAGAGTTCATCAGGAGCCAAAAGGGTTCCGTAATTGTTAACTCGCAAGACAATACACCCTACATCTAGGTCCAAGTTTTCCACAGCCTTGGACACGTGCTGGAACGCTGAAGTGTCTCTATGCAGCCTACAGATGTCCTCACAGGAAAGTACAATGTGGATGGATTGCTTTTTGCACTGTAAAGCAAAAAGTTATCCTCAGAGGAGAATACAAGGCCACATTAGAGTTAAAGTTGTATTATTCTACCTGCAAAGGGTCCTCACAGAAGAGTATAGTGTAGATGGAAAACATGTTGCACTCTACTACCAGTAGAGGTCCTCACAGAAGAGTGCAATGGAAATGGAAAGCTAGTTGCACTATACTACCAACAGAGGTCCCCACAGAAGAATGCATTCTCTTGAAGTGAAAGCATCCAATGGCTGAAGTGGGCTGGTCGGTTGACCTATACTTTGTGCTGTTGTGGGAGGTAGCATTATGTGAGTGACATTTGAACAAAAATAATGCCAAAAGTGTGTTGATTAAGAGCCTTGTATTTATGTATTTTCAGATATTTTCTGGAAAACATGCGGCGGACAAGACATTTAAGCCGTCTTTAAGCTAAACCGAAAAATAAATCACAATTTAGGTAATACAATCTGGTGCTCATGTAAAGCGCTCCAGTACCCCGGGCCAAGATCATGCTACATAAAATTGTCAACAAAAAAGGGAGGTGGGATAGAAGATCAGATTGAGTCTGTAGGAGAGGAGCAGTTTAATGTACATTTGTAAGCATCTAAGGCATTTTCATGAAAACCAGAGGTGGGAGGTAAGATCAACATTATGCAGTATTTAAAACCCGCATGTAGGAAAGTGGGTTTCTGTTGCAGTAACCCCCCCCCCACTTTTTGCCAGACTACTGATACACTTTGACTTGATGTGCCCTGGGCCCCTGCCAATCAGGTTCCCAGGGCCTGTGTTCTTTCCCCAAAACTAACCCAATTGGCATCTCTGGCCACAGGTCAGCCCCTGGTAAATGATACCACAGGTACCCAGGGCACTGTGACCAGGGAAGACCTCTAAGGGCTGCAGCACTTATTGTGCCACCCTTAGAGGCCCTGTACCTTTACACACACACACTGCCTTTGCAGGCTGCGTGTTTTGGTGCAGAACAAAGTGAAGAGTCGACATGGCACACATTCCTCTGTGCCATGCCTACAACCCACTGCCCTGGCATCGATCAGTCACCCCTCTAGCTGGTTGACCTATACCAGTGGTGAGGGTACAGGTGCATAAGCCCTGTACCCCTACAGTGTCTAAGTCCATTCTTAGACATTGTAAGTGCAGTGCTGCCATTAAGAGTATATGGAGCTGGGAGCTTGTCATTACGAACTCCACAGCACCATAATGGCTACACTGAAAACTGAGAAGTTTGGTATCAAACTTCTCAGCACATTAAACCCACACTGATGCCAGTGTGGGATTTAATGAAAAATGCACACAGAGGGCATCTTAGAGATGCCCCCTGAAAACTAACCCACCACTAGTGTCCAGGCTGAGTGCCTGCTTTCAGCTGCCACCACCAGACATGTTTCTGGACCCCTGGGTCGAGAGCCTGCTGCTCTCTGGGGCCTGAAACAATGCACATCCTGGGACGAGGTGCCAAGCCTCCTCCCCCAGGATGGGCAGGGTTCACGAAGGGGAAGCTTCAAAGGCTTGCCGCCTTTGTGAGCTTCCCCAGGCCACTTGCTGCTTTCAGAAACTGGTCCCCACTGGTTCTGACCCCCACTTTGGGCGGGAGAACCGGCGGGAAAGACAAGTGAGGAAGAGAGGTGTGCTCACCTCTGCCAACTCCACCCCTCAGGTAGGGGAGGCGGGGTGAAGCACAACTCTCAGTCCCCGCCATCTTGCAGATGGGGGACTCAGCCAACCAGGGACAGGCTCATGCCCCCCTCCCACTGGAGGGTGGCATAATAGGGGGTGTACCCACCCCAGGAAAGGGACCAATTGGTCCTACCTTTTACCTACCTGCAACGCCCCTAAATCTAGTATTTAGGGGCACCCCTGAACCTTGCTTCCTCAGACAAGAAGAAACTACAAGGAGAAGAAGAAGAAGGACCAAACAGCCGTGCAGCAGCTAGCAAGAGGAAGATGCCCACTGACTTGGTCCCAGCCCTACCGGCCTGTCTCCATCTCAAACCTGCTCCTGTGAAATCCCGGTGTGTCCTGCAGCCAGCAACCTCGAAAACACCAGAGGACCTGTCTGCCTTCAACCCCAAAGACTTCGTCTCCCGTGAACACCGGTTTTGTTCATCTGCAACCTCTGGCTCCGGTCGGACACCGCGAATCCGCCCCACTCTGCACCCGCCATCCACGGCCCAAGCTCGAGTGGGCAAACACCACGTGGAGGACACCCCGGCGATCGTGACCTGAGATCCCACAACCCCTGACCTGCCTCAAGCCTCCAGCCGACGCCTGCAGCCTAAATCCAGAAGGTCCCCCCAACCGCGACCAGGAGCTGGTAAGAAGATCTGACCCCAAAAGGCCCCCCTGTACCCGAAGCCCCACGGCCTTGGGTGCCCAAACTGACAGTGCCTAACCAACCCCTAACTTCCCAACTTACCTCTCGAAGTGGTGGTCGCACCCAGAAGACCTCCGTCCCCAAGCCTGCAGTGCCTTTGCCAACCGGAGGTTCCCCATTGAAAACAACAGGGCGCCCGACGTCGAAACAGCACCCTGCACCCGGCCACCCTAGGGCCGCTGAGGGTGCACCTTTGGTGCTACTTTGTTTCCACATTTGTCCTGAGCTAAAGTCCAGGAGCTTGGCTCCCACACCCAAGTGGCCTGCTCGTCAGCAGCCACCAACCGGAGGCCCACTATCCCCTATTGGATAACATTGGGCCTCAGCACTCTGCACCCGGCCGCCCTTGTGCCACTGAGGGTGTAACTAGAGTGCATCCTTGACCCTGGGCGACCCCTGAGTCTACCCCCAGAACCTCAACTCCCACTACCAAATACTTACCTCAAAACCGATAACACTATTTTCCTCCATAGGATAACATTGACTGTTTTTCTTGGAAAAGTTTCGAAGTTTGAGTTTGAAAACCTAAAGAAATTCTTTCAAATTGTACTATTTAACCAAAACGATTTTACTTACCTGTTTACAGGAAATGTCCCAGAATAGTATCCAGGCATACTACTCTGAGTAAGAAAAGTAATCTAAAAAGTAACTTACCTGGTATTTTACTGAAAAGCCCATTCAAGTCTATGTACTGTATTTACAAAGTATTGGATTTCTCTGCAACCATCCTGTAAGTCAAAACAATGTGCATATACCATTTCAATTCAAACTGTTTACAAACTGCATTACTACTGTAAAGTATTTATTGCTTACCTGTGCCAGGCTTGCTTGGTTCTAGAAAATAAAATAACTAAAAGAATATTTTTATACAAAAACAATTGGTCTGAAGTTCAGTCTTTGAGTGTGTGAATTCATTTGCTGACTGAGTGTGTACAACAAATGCTTACTACAGTCCTCTGATACTGCCTTACTGCTCGACCACACTACCACAAATAGAGAGTGAGGTGCTATCTAACTTTACCTCTGCCTACCTTTGGGGTTCCACTGGACTCTGTGCACACTATACCTCACTTTGGTATAGTATATACAGAGCCAGCTTCCTACATTGGTGGATCAGCGGTGGGATATACAACTTTGCATTTGTTGGACTACTTGGTTACCACTTGATCACATGACAGAACTCTTAAATTGTCTTTAGAATTCTGATTTTTCAAATTGGCATTTTTGCAAAATTACTAAAAGTCTTGTTAGGGCCTTGATTAAGTCCCTTTAGAATTTTAGAAAACTAAAAGTCACTTTAGCGAGGTTTAGAGGGGTTAGAAGTTTTTTTAACAATGTCTCAAAACAAGAACCCAGCTGTTAGTGAGAATAACCACAATGCCATAGAAGACATGGTTGAGGAGCTTGACCTCACCCCTTACCTTCACTTGTCTTTCAAGGAGGTAAGGTCCCTATGCAAACTTAAAAACATAGCCATGGGGTCCCATCCCACTAAACAAAAGCTCCAGGAGCTGTTGGCTGGGTATGCTAAGGACCACCCATCTGAAAATGGTGAAGACCAGTCAGATGAGGAAGGAGGGGGAGGGGATAACCTGGTAGATCAACCCCCTCCACTTCCTAGGGAGAAAAGGGTTCAAGTACCCTTGACTCCAAGAATCAACCTCTCAGTACCTAGATCCCACACAGGTGGATCAGGTACCACTGAGGACATTAAGGACAGCCTCAATGAAGAGGACAGCCTTTTAGCAAGGCTGACCAAAAGACTGGATCTAGAGACCAGGTTGCTGGCTCTAGAAAGAGAGAGAGCAGAGATGGGCCTAGGACCCATCAATGGTGGCAGCAATTTAAAAAACATAGAAAGAGAAGGATCCTATGATCCCACAATCCCCAAAGATATTGTCCCTAAATTTGAGTATGGTGATGATATCACCAAGTGGTTCACAGCCTTTGAGAGGGCTTGTGAAGCCAGAAGGGTGAAGAAAACTCACTGGGGGGCACTCCTTTGGGAACTGTTCTCTAGTAAGGGCAGAAACAGACTCCTGACCCTTACAGGGCCAGATGCTGGGTCTTATGACCTCATGAAGAGAACTCTGATTGAGGGATTTGGACTCACAACTGAGGAATACAGAATTAGATTCAGGGGGGCTCACAAAACCCAAAACCAATCCTGGATTGACTTTGTTGACTACTCAGTTAAAACACTAGGTGGCTGGTTGACTGGAAATAAAGTGCAAGATTATGATGGTCTTTATAATTTGTTTATGAAAGAGCACATATTAAGTAATTGCATTGATGAAAAGTTGCATCAGTATCTGGTAGACCTAGGTCCAATTTCTCCCCAAGAATTGGGAAAGAAGGCAGACCATTGGGTTAAGACAAGGTAACTAGGAAGTCCACTGGGGGTAACCAAAAGAAAGGGGTTACAAAACCTCCCCAGAGGAAAGACAGTGAGCCTCTAAAAGATAAAAGTAAGGAGTCCCAGGTAGCCCCCAAAAAACCTGACCAGGAGGGAGGGCCCAAAGACACTGCACAAACTAAAACTGGGTACCAAGGTAAGAATTGGGATCCCAACAGGGTATGGTGTCACAACTGCCAAAAGGCAGGACACCACACCAAGGACCCTAGCTGTCCTAAAAAAGTTACAGCCCCTAGTGTAGCTCCAGGGGTTGCCAGTGTAGCTTTAGTGAGTGATTCCTCAGATGAGGAAGCCCTCATAGCCTTCAATTGGAAAATGGGCCCAAAAGATGAGTTGGAAATTCCAGAGGGGTGTAGACACTTCCACCACCTACTGGTGAATGGAATCCCAGCTCTTGACCTGAGAGATACCTTGACCTTGCCAGGTAGGTCGCTCCCCCACCACACAGCTCCGCCTGTGCTGTCTGCCCGCTGCTCCTGTAGGTAAGATCGCCCTCCGCTTGTGGCCCCGGTGCCAGTTTTGTCTGCTTGTCTCCCCTTTCCTTTCTGTGCCCCTCGCTGCCCCACTGTTGTTGTGCCCGTGATTTGCCTGCTTTCCCCCCGTTTTTCCTTCTGTGCCCCTCGCTGCCCCACTGTTGTTGTGCCCGTGATTTGCCTGCTTTCCCCCCGTTTTCCTTCTGTGCCCCTCGCTGCCCCACTGTTGTTGTGCCCGTGATTTGCCTGCTTTCCCCCCGTTTTTCCTTCTGTGCCCCTCGCTGCCCCACTGTTGTTGTGCCCGTGATTTGCCTGCTTTCCCCCCGTTTTTCCTTCTGTGCCCCTCGCTGCCCCACTGTTGTTGTGCCCGTGATTTACCTGCTCTCCCCCCCGTTTTTCCTTCTGTGCCCCTCGCTGCCTATCGCCATTCCCCGCCGCTGCGTCCCTGCGGCCCCGCCCCCTGACTGCCCATTCGCTGCCCCTGCCTCCCGCCTCCCAGCTGCTCCTCCCTCCCACCTCCCCATAAATGGCGGCCGCTGCACGGTGAGGAGAGCGACCCTTGACCTTGCCAGGTAGGTCGCTCCCCCACCACACAGCTCCGCCTGTGCTGTCTGCCCGCTGCTCCTGTAGGTAAGATCGCCCTCCGCTTGTGGCCCCGGTGCCAGTTTTGTCTGCTTGTCTCCCCTTTCCTTTCTGTGCCCCTCGCTGCCCCACTGTTGTTGTGCCCGTGATTTGCCTGCTTTCCCCCCGTTTTTCCTTCTGTGCCCCTCGCTGCCCCACTGTTGTTGTGCCCGTGATTTGCCTGCTTTCCCCCCGTTTTTCCTTCTGTGCCCCTCGCTGCCCCACTGTTGTTGTGCCCGTGATTTGCCTGCTTTCCCCCCGTTTTTCCTTCTGTGCCCCTCGCTGCCCCACTGTTGTTGTGCCCGTGATTTGCCTGCTTTCCCCCCGTTTTTCCTTCTGTGCCCCTCGCTGCCCCACTGTTGTTGTGCCCGTGATTTGCCTGCTTTCCCCCCGTTTTTCCTTCTGTGCCCCTCGCTGCCCCACTGTTGTTGTGCCCGTGATTTGCCTGCTTTCCCCCCGTTTTTCCTTCTGTGCCCCTCGCTGCCCCACTGTTGTTGTGCCCGTGATTTGCCTGCTTTCCCCCCGTTTTTCCTTCTGTGCCCCCGCTGCCCCACTGTTGTTGTGCCCGTGATTTGCCTGCTTTCCCCCCCGTTTTTCCTTCTGTGCCCCTCGCTGCCCCACTGTTGTTGTGCCCGTGATTTGCCTGCTTTCCCCCCGTTTTTCCTTCTGTGCCCCTCGCTGCCCCACTGTTGTTGTGCCCGTGATTTGCCTGCTTTCCCCCCGTTTTTCCTTCTGTGCCCCTCGCTGCCCCACTGTTGTTGTGCCCGTGATTTGCCTGCTTTCCCCCCGTTTTTCCTTCTGTGCCCCTCGCTGCCCCACTGTTGTTGTGCCCGTGATTTGCCTGCTTTCCCCCCGTTTTTCCTTCTGTGCCCCTCGCTGCCCCACTGTTGTTGTGCCCGTGATTTGCCTGCTTTCCCCCCGTTTTTCCTTCTGTGCCCCTCGCTGCCCCACTGTTGTTGTGCCCGTGATTTGCCTGCTTTCCCCCCCGTTTTTCCTTCTGTGCCCCTCGCTGCCCCACTGTTGTTGTGCCCGTGATTTGCCTGCTTTCCCCCCGTTTTTCCTTCTGTGCCCCTCGCTGCCCCACTGTTGTTGTGCCCGTGATTTGCCTGCTTTCCCCCCGTTTTTCCTTCTGTGCCCCTCGCTGCCCCACTGTTGTTGTGCCCGTGATTTGCCTGCTTTCCCCCCGTTTTCCTTCTGTGCCCCTCGCTGCCCCACTGTTGTTGTGCCCGTGATTTGCCTGCTTTCCCCCCGTTTTTCCTTCTGTGCCCCTCGCTGCCCCACTGTTGTTGTGCCCGTGATTTGCCTGCTTTCCCCCCGTTTTTCCTTCTGTGCCCCTCGCTGCCCCACTGTTGTTGTGCCCGTGATTTGCCTGCTTTCCCCCCGTTTTTCCTTCTGTGCCCCTCGCTGCCCCACTGTTGTTGTGCCCGTGATTTGCCTGCTTTCCCCCCGTTTTTCCTTCTGTGCCCCTCGCTGCCCCACTGTTGTTGTGCCCGTGATTTGCCTGCTTTCCCCCCGTTTTTCCTTCTGTGCCCCTCGCTGCCCCACTGTTGTTGTGCCCGTGATTTGCCTGCTTTCCCCCGTTTTTCCTTCTGTGCCCCTCGCTGCCCCACTGTTGTTGTGCCCGTGATTTGCCTGCTTTCCCCCCGTTTTTCCTTCTGTGCCCCTCGCTGCCCCACTGTTGTTGTGCCCGTGATTTGCCTGCTCTCCCCCCGTTTTTCCTTCTGTGCCCCTCGCTGCCTATCGCCATTCCCGCCGCTGCGTCCCCTGCGGCCCCGCCCCCTGACTGCCCATTCGCTGCCCCTGCCTCCCGCCTCCCAGCTGCTCCTCCCTCCCACCTCCCCATAAATGGCGGCCGCTGCACGGCCGCGCAGCGGACGTGCGCAGCGGGCGCGCCGCTGGCGCGCCGAAGGCGCGCCTAAGGCAAGCCCGTCTGCGCCCGTCCGCGACTGGACCGCGCCCAGCGCCAGAACCCCTGGATCCCACCGATGCAACACCACTCGACGGACCTACGACGCCGCCACACTCACCGCACTCAATGCCGGCCGGAACCCTGCCTGCTACCGAGCCTCACCGAGACGCACCCACGGACCCTTCACCTGCCAAACCTGCCGATTCACCTGCCCCCTGACGTGCACCACCTCCGCCAAGTCGAGCAACAGCAGCAACCACCTGAAATGCATCCTGCTGAACACCCGCTCCGTCCACAGGCACGCCGTGGAACTCTGGGACCTGCTCGACGCAACAGCACCGGACATCGCCTTCCTCACCGAAACCTGGATGAACGCCTCCTCAGCGCCTGACATCGCCATAGCCATCCCGGATGGATACAAGATCACCCGGAAGGACCGCGTCAACCAGACGGGAGGAGGCATCGCCATCGTACACAAGAACACCATCCGCATCTCGACTAACTCCGACGAGACCTTCACCGCCGCCGAACACCTACACTTCCAGATACACACGGACCCCAAGACCACCCTCCGAGGCACCCTCATCTACAGACCCCGGGACCACGCACACTATTCAGCGAAGACATCGCAGACTTCATCAGCCCGCACGCCATGCCCTCCGCCGACTACATCCTCCTAGGGGACCTCAACTTCCACCTGGAGAACAACAACGACAGAAACACCACCGCCCTGCTGGACAACCTCGCCAACCTCGGACTCAAGCAACTGGTGAACACGCCCACCCACTACGCCGGCCACACGCTTGACCCCGTCTTCTCGTCCAGCAAGCACATCTCCTTCAGCCACGCCACCGGACTCCACTGGACCGACCACAGCTGCGTCCACTTCAGCTTCAGAAAGACTGCGACCCACCACCACCCGCAACAGGCTCCCCGCCGGAGCTGGAGCAAGATCACCGCCGAGCAGCTCACCGCCTCCCTCAGCCAGAACACACCCACCGACACAACGGACCCAAACGAAGCAGCCAGCAACCTCGCCAAGTGGCTGACCGCCTGCGCCGACGACCTCGCACCACTAAAAACCCTCCCAGCAGACCCGGAAGCAAGAAAACCCCTTGGTTCACCAACGAACTCAAGGAATCCAAGAAGAACTGCCGCACTCTCGAGAAAACCTGGCGACTCGACCAGACCACAGACAACAGGACCGCCCTCAAGCACGCCACCCGCAAACACCACCAGCTGATCCGTGCCACCAAGAAGTCGGCACTCAAAGAACGACTGGACAACAACGCCCATGACAGCAAGGAACTTTTCAGCATCGTCAAAGAGTTCTCCAACCCCAGCGCCGGAAACATCGACATCACCCCCTCGCAAGACCTCTGCAACTCACTCTCCGCGTTCTTCCACCGCAAGATCACCGACATACACAACAGCTTCAACGCACAAACAACGCACCCTACCGCCGAACCAATGCCCGCCACCACCACCCTCTGCAACTGGACCCCGATCAACACCGAAGACACCACCCGCACGATGAACTCCATCCACTCCGGATCACCAACCGACCCCTGCCCACACCACGTCTTCAACAAAGCCGACGCCACCATCGCACCCCATCTCCGGGACATCATCAACTCCTCCTTCCGCACCGCCACCTTCCCGGAGAGCTGGAAGCACGCCGAGCTTACCGCCCTCCTGAAGAAACCAACGGCGGACCCCACCGACCTCAAGAACTACCGCCCCATCTCGCTCCTTCCGTTTCCGGCCAAAGTCATCGAGAAGACCGTCAACAGACAGCTTGCCGCCTTCCTCGAGACGAATGGATCCCTCGACCCCTCGCAGTCCGGGTTTCGGGCCAACCACAGCACCGAGACCGCCCTTATCGCAGCCACCGACGACATCAGAACCCTAACCGACAACGGGGAAACAGCTGCCCTCATCCTCCTGGACCTCTCCGCGGCGTTCGACACCGTCTGCCACCGCACCCTAGTGAAGCGCCTCAGCAACATCGGAATCCGAGAGAAAGCACTGGAATGGATCATCTCGTTCCTCGCCGGAAGAACCCAGAGAGTCCGCCTCTCCCCGTTCAGATCCGAAGCCACCGAAGTCATCTGCGGCGTTCCACAAGGATCCTCACTCAGCCCGACCCTCTTCAACGTCTACATGAGCCCCCTCGCAGCCATCGCACGCCGACACAACCTCAACATCATCTCCTACGCCGACGACACCCAGCTGATCCTCTCCCTCACCAACGACCCCACTACCGCCAGAGCCAACCTGCACGACGGGATGAGAGACGTCGCCGACTGGATGAGGAACAGCCGCCTTAAACTGAACTCAGACAAGACGGAAGTCCTCATCCTGGGCTCATCACCCTCCGCCTGGGACGACTCCTGGTGGCCCCCGGCCCTGGGCACCGCACCCAAGCCAACGGACCACGCACGCAACCTGGGCTTCATCCTGGACTCCTCCCTATCAATGACCAAACAAGTCAACGCCGTCTCATCTTCATGCTTCAACACCCTGCGCATGCTCCGCAAGATCTTCAGATGGATCCCCACTGAAACCAGGAAGACCGTCACCCAGGCACTCGTCACCAGCCGACTGGACTATGGGAACACCCTCTACGCCGGAACCACAGCCAAACTTCAAAAGAGACTCCAGCGCATCCAGAACGCCTCCGCACGACTCATCCTGGACATCCCCCGACACAGCCACATCACCGTACACCTGAAAGACCTGCACTGGCTCCCCGTCAGCAAGAGAATCACGTTCAGACTCCTCACCCACGCACACAAGGCCCTCCACGACCTGGGCCCAAAGTACCTCAACGACCGCATGTCCTTCTACACGCCCACACGCCAGCTACGATCAACCAGCCACGCCCTCGCCACCGTACCACGCATCCGCAGAACCACCGCCGGAGGAAGATCCTTCTCCTACCTGGCGGCCAAGACCTGGAACTCCCTCCCCACTCACCTTCGGCGAACCCAGGACCATCTCGCCTTCAGGAAGCAGCTCAAGACCTGGCTGTTCGAGCAGTAACTTACCCCCTCCCCCAGCGCCTTGAGACCCTCCCGGGTGAGTAGCGCGCTCTATAAATGCCGTGATTGATTGATTGATTGACTGTGGTG